>CAJUYG010003858.1:0-11112 GCA_910591675.1 Galerucella calmariensis | reverse complement strand
ACCCCAGCGTTGACGTTTCCATTTTCGTCTCTATTGGCACCTGGATTAACTTCCCATGAATCTTTTTTATGGTCAGGCTGGTTTTCATCTGCTGACACCATTGCTATTACTAAAAACACTGGTAATACATATGAAGCGAGTCTCATGATGAATCTGAAAATAAAAATCCTAAATTAGAATCTGCAGAATAGTTTTCTATGTGATTTTTTTCCGTTACGTCTAACAAGTGATTTTAAAATATAGTTTTCAAGAAATTAAAAAATTCAAATATATTCACCTCAATATTCAACAAATTTTGTAAAACTTTTGGTTTTCAGAGTGGAGTACAATTTCAAACTGATCAACCAATTCTCAATGTGTATTTTATATACTAAACTATGAGCGGGTACTTTACAGTCTTTCTGGTACGAATAAGAAGGAAGGAAAAATAGAAGATAAATTGCAAAAGGAACAAACTGTATTTAATTAATAAATAATTCCCCTTGTACGCCGCTTGGCAGACTAATCTCAAGTAGAATATAACTCGAGGCAAAGAAACGGGACTTCACAAGCCGTAAAAGCAGTCAATTTAACTGAACTCTTTCGACTTCTTAGAATCAGCTGTGAATCCTTTCTATGGATGGTTATTATAAGTCTATGGTTATTATATAAGCACGCCATTAATGGGGTATTGGGAATTTTTACTGCCACAAAAGGTCATCTCTAGTTGTGAAAAGTAGAAGATATGAGTTAAAATATTATATTTTTGAAAAACAAGTGTATTTGTGTAGATAAAAAAAATGAATAATACAAAATACTTATTAAAATATTGAGCAGGTAAAAAGCTTCAAATAGTTAGGAGTGGAAATTCAAGAGAATGCTGAAAGAAATGTTGAAATTAAAAATAGGATACAAAACACTTTGAAACTTTACTATGCAATGAATTGATACTTACAGTTTTCCACAGTTTTTTTTATTTTTTTTGCTCCATTTTCTTCAACATTCAACATATTTGTTACTTCTTCCCATTTTTATAATCAAATTCTCCAACATTTAAGGGATGACATTCCCCAGTAATTAATATTTCATTTTTTTCTAAATAATTAACAGCTACATTTGTAGTTTACTTGTCTTACGACATTTTATGAATAAAATAAAGGAAAATAAAATAAATCAAAATTTTTCTCAAAGTTAAAATCAAAATAAATCTCCTATTTACTTATGGAATGCCAAAAAATACAGTGATGCCAGTAATTGCTTCTGGTAATAACATTGCTATTGGACAAAACTATGAACTATCCTTGCTATGAACCCAGAAACAGAATACACAATTTCATGACCATATTCCTGTAGGTTATAACCATAACAATATTTTTTTTCATTGGTGGACCACTTTACCTATTTAAAGCACGCCTCATCGTGTTTAAATCGAACTTTAAAAAACGCGCGTGTTTTAATGTTACCGTGGCAACAACAACAACTCGAGACACGAATAAGTCTAAATCTAGGGTCTAAATCATGTCTAAATGACAATTTTTTTATTATTGATCTGACAGGAGTAGTTTGTAACATCGAAACTTTTATTCGAACAATATTTAACAATGTCAAATTTATAAATTAAAATGGAAAGTACCGTTGGCATTTTTTGAAATATTAATATTTCGATTTTTCAAATCTTAGGAAATGGTATTTAAATTAATACTACTGACATTCACAGAACTCAATAAGGTTCAACTTCCATCAAAATTCGCGAAAATGTTTCCGATAGTGGGCGCTGCAGTTTATGTCAAAGCTGTCAGAGGAATGGGGAAAACAATGCTAACCCAGATAATCTGTGGCTAACCCCCATTTGTTTCAATACACGTACTGTAATGGCGATTTGGTTTGTTTTCCCCATTCCAATTCTGCTCGTTTTCGCGAATACAAATTAGTTTATGCTTTTCCCATTTCCATGACAACGCAAGGTATACATCATATACATCACGAAATCAACCATTTGACATTTAGTTCTTATTTCCATCTATGATTTCCATTTCTTGTTGTTGTAGTAGTTATAGACCAGTATTTATAATTTCAAAGTGCACCAATGAAAAAGCGTAAAGTATTCGTGGATAACTAGTATTTAAAACACTTGCTCTATTTCATAGACCATGCGAAGGCATTCGATACAGTACCCCATGAAAAACTTATAAATGTATTAAACCACTATGGAGTGAGAGGTACTGTATTGGAACTTTTCGGAGATTACCTTTCAGATAGAGACCAATTTCTAAGAATTAATGATAGTGTCAGTTTACCACGAAAAATTAAGATTGGGGTGCCACAAGGTACAATACTGGGGCCAATTCTCTTCCTAACATATATAAACATTAACATCGAAGGAAAAATAATATCTTATGCAGATGATACAGCTGTTATATTCTCTGGTGAAAACTGGGAAGAAGTCAAAACACGGGTAAAAAACGGTATGAAGGAGGTAAAAAACTGGCTTCAAACTTTCAAGTTGTCACTGAATATAACTAAGACAAATTACATAGCTTTCTCATTAACACATGCCAACAGACCTATTTATAATAAAATATTAAGAGAGGAAAACACACATTTTGAAATAACTTCAGTATCTAAGACTAAATATTTAGGGGTGATAATTGATCAAAATCTCAAATGGACATACCACGTGGACTATCTGACTGGTAAAATTCGAAAATTAATCAGAAAGTTTTACATTTTACGAGAGTTTTTGAGCACTAAATTAATAGTAACGGTATATAAAATATTGGTAGAGTCACTTATTAGGTATGGTATAATAGTATGGGGAGGAACATACAAAAGTTACATAAAACCAATACAGGTAATACAAAATTATATCCTAAAGGTGATTTTCAACAAAAACAGATTTTATCACACCAGCTTATTATACAATAAGAGTATATGTGATGTGAGTTGTCTTTATATCCTTTTGTCCTGTTATTATTTTCATAAATCAGATAAATTAAAAAAAGTTGTAGATCATCAATATTGTACCAGATCAAACAGCAACAAACAGTTGAAAATTCCACGAAGCAATACAACTATGAACTTGAAATTTATTGACTACCTAGCACCTAAATTTTATAATCTATTACCCGTTGATATCAGAAATATAAGCAAATTGAATTCATTTAAGAAACAATGTAGAACATATGTTGTCAGAAGCTTGGAAACATTTAAAAACATTCTTATTTAATACCTCGAAACAAACTGCGATGAAAAGTAATTCAACTTTTCCATTTTTAAATATTGTCAAAAAATTATACGTTAGATTTTAGTTATTTTAGTTCAATAGTGTCATTATTTTAACCGTATAAAATATAAGAAAATTTTTTTAATAGGCACATACAGAAGCTCCTCCTTCTAGGTGCCTTTCAAATGGATAGCTTATGCATTACATGCTCATTTCAGATATCTCGGTTGAATAGGTTTTTTATTTGACTGTGTAAAATATATAAGAAAAAAAAAGTTATTAGGCACATACAGAAGTTTATACTTCTAGGTGCCTCTAAAAAGTATTACAGGAAATGTATATGTATTACATGCGCATATTTTATTTATTTATTCGTTTATTCTTAACATATTATTGGATATATAATACAGATGTTTTATAATTTCGAGCACTCCGACATCGCTGTCGTGCTCGAGAAATCGCGCGTGTTTCAAAGACCTTAATATCCACTTATACTTTAATTTACTAGTTTATACTCCAATGTTTTCAACAATATGCAAGATATGCAAGACGGAATGACTACTCAATTTATGAAATAAATATTTTTCATATAAACGGTCTGATATGGGCACTCTGTATATAAACGGTCTGTGCGATGCGGCGATTTTTTACAAATTGACTGTACCATACACAATAATATGAAAGTATCCCTAAATCGAAAGAGAGACAACTTGGATATGACTCTTTCCGAAAACAGGTATTGATATTGAGGTAAATGTTACACATTTTCCGGTAAATGTGCACATTTACCTCCTCGTTTGGTAATGTGCATTCATGGGGACATTTTCGATAATTTTTTTATTAAAGTTTTAAAAAGTTTCCTACTCGAAAAGACAATTGCCAAAAAATCACAATGGGCCTTTTCAGTAGATGCTTGAATCTCAAAAAAATATTTCATTTGAAAGTTTAATGATAATTATTTTTCTCTCTGTGCAGATTTGTTTCGAATATAAATGTCACAGAGCTGAATAAAAAGTTAAACAAATAATAGGGTAATTTGAACACTCGTTTGACCTTGGGGCAAGTGACGTCATAAGGTCTGGAGTTATGTTGGCAGTATTTGTGAGAATGGCTAGCCAATTGCTGCTACGGCTACGGTCGAGGCCAAAACATCCAAGGAAGAAGCATAAATGTTCCTCGTTTTGGTCAACTTTTTTCAAGCTTTTGCTTTTTCGAACCACGATATTCGTCTGTTTTCATCTCAAGGAACGTAAATGAATATTTTGCTTGAGCAATTTACATTGTTATTTTATCAAAAACAAATAATCCAAAATGAGAGAGAATATCAATATCAATTTCAAGGTTGCATGAGATGTCAAAATCAAAAACCAGGTAAGCAAACTTGACAAATCCTATGGAAATAACGGTCTGTCGTTTTCAAGGTCCTAGGCTCTTTGACGTCACGAAGGAGGGAGGAGTGACGTCACGTTCAAACCGCGCGCTTGCTTTCCGCAACTTTGATAATTTTTTTAGGATAGAAATCAAGCTCCAAAAAAAAAATTAAGGAGACATTTTTCAATAAAATCTTTCAATTTAAACCAATAAAAAAAATTAATGAAAAGGACCATTTTATCCAACCGATTTCACCCTCAAATTCAGTGTTAAATATGGCCAGATTGAAAACTGGGCGTGTCCAAGCTGTGAGCTTGCGGCTTCAGAGTACACTTCACATGTGAATGTTGGTTTAATTCGGTATTTAAGGCGAATTTTGCATGTTAGTTGACGTTTATGTTTGTTTTTTATCAATAATAATTATAAAATGAGTAACAAAAAGAGCAAATACAAGTATTGAATAGTACCAGATTGTCAAAGTACAACCGTAAAAACTCCTGAAAATTTTTTATTTCGTTACCTAACGATTTGAAGGTTAGCAAACTTTAGCAGAAAGCTATGCGACTTACTACATTTGTTTCTAATAAGGGGTCAAACTCACAATATTTGATAGTTATTTCCTTGTCAGCTTTAAAATTCGGTCTAGCTACAGCAAATAGGTATTGCATTGTTTTTTTTTTCGCTAGGAACATTTGGAAATGCATTTGATAAATAAATTTCATTTTTATGTTTCCATCGCTTTTAATATAATTTAAAAATGTGTCTTCATTCATTGGGCTTTTAATTCCACAACAAATTCCTTACTTATGGCATCTGGTGATGCAGCGATAAAAGGAAATTTACTTGATAGAAAAATTCCAGCCTTTTGGAACTTTATGGACGTTTTCTTTGATAGTAAGTACCGCTAATATCTCGCTTTCCATCTTGAGGCATCGAGGTCTGGAAAATCTTGACACCAAATATATTTCCAACTAATGTTCCATCATTTTTTTACACCTTGTGACTTCAAAGGCTTTTCAAGCGGTTATTCTTCCATATCGTATTTCCTGCCGAAGGACGTTTTCACTTTGATTTTTGGTTTTCTGTTCAACTTTTTTAAGTGAATCAGATCATTTCACTTGAACAAAATTGTAAAAAAGTCTTGAATATTTTGGCGAAACATAATAATGCATTAAAGTACCTATTAGTAATTTTTTTCTGGCTTCTGTGATATATTCATCCAGGAGTGATTTGTCCGTATTTTCTGGGAAAGATCTTTTACCAAAGTCTGAAACCTCAACGAATTTTCTCGTTGTTGATACTGCAGCCAAGTTATACTTTTTCCAGTAGCAAGCTTTATCGGTAGGAGAAGGATCCTCTGTTCTTTGGTGTAGCCACATTAAAAATGCCCCAGCATGCTTGCAGCCCTCCTCAGACGCAGGACAATTGTGGCGTAAAACTTCTTCCACACAATTTTTAATCATATGAATTTTAGACGAAATGTTATAATTTTATGATTTTATTCATGTTCTGGAGTGATCTTTGCTTTAACAAAACAATAAGATTGGTCTTGTTTCACTTGAACATAACCAATGGCGTTATCACCAAGTGGTTCTTGCAGATCTGAAATAAAATTGAGCCTAAAAACGGCTATATCCAAGTACATAAAGAAAAACGCATAACATAACTGATTTGTCCTTATTTTGGTTAGAATTATTACATCCACCATCGGCAAATTGCCAGAATCGTCTTTTAAAAAACCTTTTTCTAACGAGACCATTTCGAATGATTAGATTTGCGTACAAAGCCTTTCTACAAATTAATTATTACTCTAGTCTACGCCTGGAACCTCGATACTGCCGAGCTCCACGGCTGATGTGACGTCACGTTGGCGCCTTTCGTTTAAGGAGGGGAGCTAACTATACATTCTAATTTCTTGAATAGTTTTGATTCAATCGATTTAATTTTTTCAGGGTTACTATAAATGGAGCGGATTTATTGGAATTTTAACCAATAACCATTAACATTAACAATTTCAAAGAAGGGAAATGTACATTGAATTAACAATGACCATGTCGTTTTGGTGAATGTGAGAAAAAGGGGAAGGAAATGTAATCATTACATTCTCCCTTCCCCTTAAAACATATCCAATACTTTGTAATGAACATTAATATATTCAAGAAGGGGAAGGGAATATAATCATTGGATTTACCCTTCCCCTTAAGATATCCAATACTTTGTAATGAGCATCAAGTTATTCAAGAAGGGGAAGGGAATATAATTGTTGGAATCACTCTTTCCTTCTTGATTAACTTGTTATGCGCGTTACAAAGTATTGAATGCATTCATCCTTCCCATTTTTGAAAAACAACCAATACTTTGTATGGTTGGTGTGCTTGGTGTGCGTCATCGATTGTGACGTTTATTTTGGGTTTTTGGCATGTCGTTTATTTTATTTGCTATTGGCGAAAACTACGAAGTGGGCGACATCTGTTAATTTCCTTTCTAACTTCAATAAAGGCGAACAACAAAATCAGATGCCAATAATTTTGTTGTGTCATTTAAAATCTGTGATTTAAAATTTGAGTATAACCTAACCTAAACACCTTCACAAACTGTGACAGACTACTGTCATGCCATCAGCTGACCGGCCGCGTGCCTTTGTGGTTCACCCTTATAGCAGCCATATTGAAAAATTCAGTGCCATCTATTGACACGTGATTTTCTCCAATTTTAACATTAGCTAACCTTAAATTTGATAAATAAAATCATCAGGATCGTATTCAGCCAAATTCGGAAAGTCTATGAAATTATTAATTACCAGCTTCTTTTTCTAACTGAAAATACTTGAGAACTTTCAAAATGCAGATGTTTCTCCGTGTGTCTAGGCATATTTTTATATTATTTGAATAAATACAACAATAACACTAATATTCACTTTTCATAAATAATAATTGACCGTAAACAACAAAGTACAGAGCTGTCGAGAACTGTCAGTGTTACAATAGAAAAAGACGTAAGACACATTGCCGCTACGAAAGTAACGCCTCCATAGTATTTTGACCTACGGATTGATAGGTTGCGCTTGCGCGTAATCTAAACATCAACCAATCAAATTTTTGTAAGTCAAAGATTGGGGTTAACGTTTGTTAAACATTCAAACGGTTCATTATTGTGATATTTTGATTGGGATTAATCACAGACCTTGCCTTTTTTTCCATTCCTTCATACGTAATGTGTTAGAAAGACATTAACAATCGATGACGCACACCAAGAAGGGTATTATTTTAACCATAACACGCATATCAAGTGATTCAAGAAGGGGAACGGCTAATCCAATGATTATATTCCCTTCCCCTTCTTGAATAACCCAGTGTGCATTACATTGCATTAATCACTAAAGCAGAGCGATCAACATTTCTTGTTCGAAATCAAACTTAACAATAAGAGAAAGAATAGTTATTTATGTAACTAGTGTGTAAAGTAGCCTTTTTTTTGACGAATGTGAATATTGTCGCATGAGCCGCAGGCGAATGCGACAATCACATGAGTCGAAAAAAAGGTCTTTACACACGAATTGCATACAATATTTTTTCTACTAGCGAATATTTAATTAAAATACAAAAGTTTAATAGTAATTTTCTTTACGCACTAGTGCGTAAAGAAACATACTTTACGCACTAGTGCGTAAAGTAAGTTAAATTTTTCTTTAGAAGAGTCTTTTTATAATAATCTAAAATAACATCATAATTTTCTAAAAATATTCAATTCCTAAATATAAAATACAATTGCTTACTCTAGGTATAATCGGAAAATCTCAATTTGAATTTTAAATGTCAGATTCAATTCACAAAGAAATGTCAGTCACTCACCGCCAACTTATACCTATTCACCGTATTATTTCCAGTACTCAATAATTATTTAACAATAATTATTAGGTTACTTTACCGAATTCTATAGGTTTCTATCTTCAATTTATGAAAAAAACTTAGATTTAATATCCGTTTATTATACCTATATTTTTATAAGACTACTATATAGTTAAGGCTACTACTACTACTATTATCTATAACTACATACATATTGAAATTTTTTCTTTACGCACTAGTGCGTAAAGTAAAACTCTTTACGCACTAGTGCGTAAAATAAAGTTTTACGCACTCCAAAATGTGTCTAAAGTACGTACTTTACGCACGGTAGTAGGAAAATATATTTAAGTACTATAAATATTTTTTTACTACAACATTTTCCATTTATATGTATTCCAGCTTTTCTTAAAACTTGGAGGTATGGTATACATTTACCAAAACGTGAAGGCAAGAGTACACATTTGCCGGGAAATGTACCGGGTGGTCCAATAAGCCGATCTCTCGGCTATATATCAGAAACTATTCATGTTATAACTTTGGGAGAAAAAATTCCTCACGAAAAGAGGACAAGAGAAATTGCTGGAAGTTACTTTCTTCCAAGTTTCTAGGTTGACCGCTGGGGGGCTTGACCTGTAAAGAAACTTTTAAAAACCAGTTTTTTGTGAAATATGCTCAATTAAACCCAGTGTTAAATAAGTAAACTAAACAAAGGCCTAAATTTCGCACAAATTTGTTCAAGTACTTTTTATTCTATTTTTCCAAATAAAGGGTGGGGGAAAGTGGGAAAGTGTTTGTGGATAAATACCTATAACTTTGGTTTGACTCAAACCGATTTTAACAAAATTAGTGTCAATAGAAAGAGTGTAGATGAATTAATTCCATCTACTATAAAACAATGGCATTGATAGCTATTGTCGAAGTCAAGATATAAATAAAAACGCATTAACATAAGTAAGTATAGTATTGACTCACTCCGTATTATAACTTGAAATTAATATGTAAAAGAAAGATTATAGATAAATCTCGACCATTAAGACTTAATGTCCAATTAAATGCTGCTTCAATCTCAGATTACTGCAATTGTTAAATCTGCTAGAAGAACAAACGCATATCATGTCAAAAAATTTGTGGGCAGACAAGGCTACGCTTAATAGTGCGGGTGGTGTTAATCTGCACAATAAGCATTATTGGTCTGAAGAAATTCCGCACTGGGTAGAGGAAGTGCAGCTTCAAGGTAGATGGAGTCCTAATGTTTGGTGTGGTATAGTTGACGGAAAGATGGCAGGTTCATATTTCTTGGAACTTCAAATGGCGATACATATTTGGATTTTCTGGATAATTGGTTGTCTGTTTTATTGGAAGATATTTCCTTACGAACATGAGATATGATATTACACCATGACGGGTGTCCTGCGCACTTTTCCAGACGAGTTAGAGATTATTTGAATTTAAGTTATTCAAATGGATGTAGGTATAGGAAGGGTAAGTATATTTTCAGGGCCAGCTAGATCTCCAGACTTAACATGTCTGGACTTTTATATGTGGGGAAGATTGAAAGATTTATCGTACCAAACTAACCAACCACGTGAGACGACATGCAACAGCGCGTTAGAAACGCTATAAATAGTATATCGACAGCTGATATTTGAGCAACAGTTATGTGAAAGCGTGCTAGATTACATATTTGTGTGGAAAACGATGAAAAACAATTTGAACATTCAATTGGACAACAAGTTTTAATGACCGAGATATCTGTATGATCTTTCCTTCCCATATTTAATTTTAAGTTTTACTACAGGGTGTCAATACTATACTCACTTATGTTTATGCGTTTTTATTTATATCTCGAGTTCGACAAAAGCTATCAACATGCGCCGTTTTGTTGAGAATTCAATCCAGTTCCATTATGATTCACAATAATTAGGTGTTTCCATTGAACATTTTTCGAGAAAACAAATTTTAATTTTTTTCATTCGAAAGTACCCTCTACCTATGACAATTAAAACTAAATGCCATTGTTTTATAGTAGATGGAATTAATTCATCTACACTCTTTCTATTGACACTAATTTTGTTAAAATCGGTTGAGTCAAACCGAAGTTATAGGTATTTATCCACAAATACTTTCCCACTTTCCCGCACTCTTTATTTGGAAATATAGAATAAAAAGTAATTAAACAAATTTGTGCGAAATTCAGGCCTTTTTCAGTTTACTTATTTAACACTGGGTATAATTGGGCATATTTCACAAAAAACTGGTTTTTATAGTTTTCTTTAAAGGTTACGCCCCCTAGCGGTTAACCTAGAAACTTGAAAGTAATTTCCAGCAATTTCTCTTGTCCACTTTTCCTGAGGAATTTTTTCTCCTAAAGTTATAACATGAATAGTTTCTGACATATAGCCGAGAGATCGGCTTATTGGAACACCCGGTACATATACATTATATTCAGTTCACATATACTCTTTGGGAAATGTACACATTTTACGGTAAAAGTGTACATTTCCCGAGAGTGTACATTCACCGTAACATTTCCATAGGAAAGAACTATCATAATTTTATACGGGCAATCGCCTACTTAATTCCTCGCATAAATTTAGAAACTGCCTGTATATTTAAATTCCCTTTAATTTTTTATAACTCTACGAATAACAAATAATATTACAATTAATCTATTACATTTTTATTCTACTT
>CAJUYG010003857.1:0-19050 GCA_910591675.1 Galerucella calmariensis | reverse complement strand
TCTACGAAAAAACGTAATATGCACCTCGGCGAAGAACTGTCTAGTGTGTCGCTAGCTTGCTCAATTTGTAGGCCGACAATAATAGACAGTTTTCCATCTTTGGTACCTAACTATCGTGTTATAATACTTTTCAATATAACAGTAGACTATAAAAAAGTAGTAAGACGAGTACCAGTTCCAGAAACGGTTTTACTGGTATAGTGTTTTTTTGCTATTGAGAAATACTCTTTTGTTATGAAATTTTTGTGAGATACGATGATTAGTGCTTTAAAATGTGTCAATCCGTTTAACTAAACTGATTTAAATATGTGAACGCTTTAGAATGCAATAATTTCCACTAGTTCAGGATAGATCATTCTGGTACCTACTCCACTATCCAATAAAATTCCCTCTTTGTCCAACTCAGTATAATATACTTTCATAGGTTATACATTCTAGGAACATAAATTATTCCACAGCAAAACATACATTGTGGTTGAAGGTTTTCAATGACATTTGATAAACTCCAAATTTTGGTGGTTCAAGAAGATCAACAAAGGGACTATTCTCACTTATTGGCATTTGATATACGTCAGTAGCGTACATTTTAATGAGGATTCAAGACGTCGATTTCCAAAAAAAATAAGAAAGTTATCAGCGATTTTTTTCATTGGACTTTTGATTACCACACTTGATATAGGTACCTGAAGGAAAATTTTGAGTGATGTCACTTTACCGGTGCCTGAGATGTACGTCATCAAAAATTGTTTTCTATATTTTGTATTTATTTAGTGGTAGGTAGGTAGTATTTATTTGGTGGTAGGTAAACGATATTTAGTTAAGCATTAGCATACGTTTGTGGGAGAGGTTTTTAAAATAGTTATTGCAATCTATTTTCTTACATAATTTCCTATATTTGCTCACTTACTGCTCCGATTGCATTGTTTAATTTGAGTACTGAGAGATCTTGAGACGATCTTGATGTCTATAGGTACTCGGCATACTTCTCTAAAGCTTCGGTCCCTGTCTCTACAAACACGTATAATTTCAATTTTTTCTTGGACCTACAATTTTCAAATCATTTCGCTTCAGAAACATAATCACCATTTTAATAGCAAGTTCAATGAATGTAAGTTGTATTATTATGACATTTGCATAAAGTACATTTGCACAAGAAATGAAATCAAGCGAGATTGTAATCACTATTTTAAAAACATAAAAACCAAATATGCATCGGAGCAACCACTCAACTAAGTGTATTCCACTGACAAACAAAATTTGTTTATAAAACGTCGATAAGCGTATATACACTGACGTCCAAAAAAAAAGACATGTTTGACGACGTACATCTTGGACACCGGTTACATTATTCAAAATTCACGTTGAGGGAAACTTTTTACAGTGTAGTTACCAAAAGCTCGATAAAAATATCGCTAATAATTGTTTTTAAAACATTGAGGTTCTGAAGCCTTCCAAAAATCCACTACAGGTACTAACATATTATATCAAAAACTTGAAGTCCATCAAATGTGTTTCAACTGGTTGTTGCGATCTTTAGTGATCATACTGTAAAGGTATATTATGGCATTATCATAAAGTAATCACTTCAGTGCTTTTGTTTGATTTAAATCTATAATTTTCCAGTTTTTATCTATCTATCGACAATTACCAAACAATTCCAAATGAACAAACTCTATACTTATTCCGTTCAGGTCTATCTCCCAAGATTTATAGTTCAAGAACATTTTCCAACTTATATAATTATATAAATTGATTGAATTGGCTGTTTGTTACTGAGCGACCATTTGAAAAATTGGGATTCTTTTTCAACTATCTCAACAACATCCTTGTAGACGTCTTGACCTTTATAAGTGGTTCTTATTTGTACTTTGATCGTTAAAATAACTTTTTATACGCTATCGATTTCCACTTCGATAACTTTTCATTTGTACTACAAATAAATCAAGTAAAAAGCTGAAATGAACGTGATAGGATCTCGAAGTTAAGTAAACAAACTTGGCGGAATTTGTTTGAGCAATTTCGCAAATTTAAAACAAGTCGATAATCGCGAATAAAGAAAAAAACAGAAATAAGGATTGACTCGGTCGTTCTGCCCGAATGAAGGTTATTTAACAAGATTAATATAACTTCATTTAACTTCGCGGAAAGTCTGTCATAATAACTGAGATAATGATTGCATTAATTTGTTGTTGTTGCTTTTTAATGAATACTATTGCTAGTTGTGGGCAATATAATGGATTAATTGAACATTCGTCGATAAACCGGTATAATTTTTTTGAAAATATATGTCATTATCCGATCACTCGACTTGTCGATAAAAAAACAAATAACCAATGAATTTACCAATCCTCTCTCTACATAATGGCCGTATGCACCCTTCATAGTACTAAACCCGTTTAAATAGTTAAACGCCCTTAATGTTGCTTTGGTATCCACCGAATGAAGTTTAGTTAAACCTGAAAGAAGTTTGACAACGTCGGATAATTCGGGAACGTTTTTGTGTTGGTGATGTTATTTGTGTTTCGAATACAGCCAATCATAAAACTCGAGTTCGTGATGTTTTATTGGTTTCCAGCTCCTTTGACAGTGTGCGGTTCACGTGTGAGGTAAGTAGGGTTAGGAAAAAGAACTGAAACTTTTTTTGAATGACAAAATCCTGTTTTTGCTCTTGTTTCCAAAAATATTGATAATTGGATCATTTGGTGGTAAAATAATTAGATGAATGTATTCATGTTTGTACTACACTATTTTGAATAATCTGTGATTTATCTAATAATGTTATCCCCCAAGTGACCAGACTGGAAATGGTAGCTAAAGATTAGTAAGAAATGAGCATTACCGATTAGTTTCAATGTCTTATGGTTTCAGTAATCCATATTGATAAAGTGCTCCAATAATTGCAAACATAAATTTCTTCTATTCGTTGAATATATTCGCTCGAATTTATGTTCTCACCTGATTTATTATATTTCCAGTTCCTATTGTTATTTGAATATCAACTGAATTTATATTATTCCATGTGTATAAAGGGCGGAGCAATTATTCCAAAAGATCAGTTTCACAGCTTATTCCTCATCAACCCCTGGTTTTTCTTCCTCATCAACCCCTGGTTTTTCCCCAAATGATTGTCCACCTTTTTTCTTTCAGATCTCTTGTACTTCCAGCAAGTGGGGTATATAATTTCAATTTACGGTTATGATTATTTCCTACTCTATTTATCTGAATATATTCGACTAATGAGGAAACTCTAGTTTTCCTAAGTGATATTCTTGTGATGTGTGTGATTTGGTGAATGAAAAAATGTTTATGGCATCACCTACGATAGCGACGCGATGAAAAGGTTGTAAATCATAATACCCCAGACAATGTGTTTCGCAGTAAGATTAAAAGAGAAACAATCACTTCAAGGCGAAAATAATGCTGAGAAATGTTTTGTTTTCATGATTTGAATTGGGTGAGCACTCCAGTTGATGAGCAAATAAGAACATAGGTGGATTTGAACTTTTTTCAAATATTGAGTGATAATATCTCATTATTCTCTTATTTATTATTTTACATATTTTTCTAATATTTTGATGGGACTAAAACAGTACCTCATATAAATATAATTGAAATTATTATTCAGGAATATTTTGCTTTGAATATAAAAAATAACAATTCAGCAGTAATTGAACAAAATTTCAATAATTTAATTAATAAAATTAGATACCTTGATACATAGGAATCAGCTAGCCTGAATAAAAGTAGTTTTTATCAATGAGTATTTGTATTGTGACTGGAAAACATGAACAAATCAGTTTTTTGTCCAATCTGGTATTAAAAAAAATCCAGTGAATTGTTGAACTCTATAATAAGCTATTGAGGGGTACCATATTAACTTTTAGACACCTAAATGGATACTTTTAATTATGATAGAGTTTAAGAGAATCGTCTGTCCATTTCCATAATACATTTTTCGATTTGCTTTTCAAATAAATCGTAGCTTTTAGAACCTTTCATATCATCAGACAACAGTACCTACGTAAATTCTTGGTGCTAAATAATCAGCATTTCTTCGCCCAACAGTTTTCCCATTGCGAGTGAAGACGATCCCTTCATATCCCATTTTTTTGTAAGAATGTTCATGATAAATATACATAGATACTATTATAGATTTCAGTGATTGATTGAACATGTTAAATAATTGAAATTCAAGATGTCATGATTTGGAACTATTTGGATTATTTTGAATCAAATAAGAATTTTATAATTATTGTTGAACAATTTTGATACACCCTGCTTGTACATTTTGTGTGAAAAAGATGTAATTAAGAAGGAAGAACATTATTGTTTTCCGGTCTGGCTTCTAAGGGGAGACTTGGGAGTTTCTTGAGTGGTAGGACGCGAAAAAGGTGCGTCGATATATTTTTGCATTAAGATTTTCCTGTGGAAAACAGGATAAGTTTGTTAGCAAGGTGCTTACAGGAAAAATCCATTAGCTCCAACAACTGGGACCTATTTCACTAGTTTCGTCTATAGCTGCATGCGTTTTGTGGTGAATTTGATCACATAAAACCAGGACCTCAATCACTAAGTAATTTGTGATATAACCACTCTATAAGTTATTTAATTTCCATCCAAACATTTGTAAGAGTTGTATCAATCTTGATTGATTTATTTGGAGGTGTATCCAGGAAGCTAGAAATAGTTCAACAGTGTTAGAATTGAGGGTTAAAACAAATTATTCAACCCACGAGCTTAAGGGTGAATTAGAGTGCATAAGTGAGAAATTCAATTATAGGTGGTATTTATTATAGTAATAGTTGCATACTAACGATAAATTTGATATCGAACTTAGCTAATATTTGCGAAAAAATCAATATGAAACACATTACGTTCATAATTATCTTTTACGCTTACAATGAGTAGGGAATTTCAGACCGTTGGACTAGTGTTCAATTGATATTACTAGAAAATTTAATATGGAAAGTTCATTTAAGATTCACAAAAAGAATCATTGGAACTAGCAAAGTCAAAGAAATTGAAATAAAACAATAAATGCTTACAAAACTAGCATAAATTTCCATATACATTTTCAAATGTACAGGGTGGTAATATATTTATAGGATGCATCCTTTCACTATTTCAATTCATCTCCCTTGGGGAGGAAAAAAATATTTTAAATTCTTAAGCGAAAATATTTTTTTTTTCAACCAATATATAACTTTACCATATTATCATTATGGAACTTTCAAAAGCCGGTCTCCTATTTTTACAATGAGCTCAATGGGACTCATAGGGACCTATATACAGCGGCACAATTTATTTTTAGTAATATTTTTCAACATAACCTCCTCTCCTATATATATTTTAGACTTAAATCATACATACATTTTCTTCTACTTTTTGATACATTCAAATTATTTTTTGCATCGATACATGCTGGCTGCAAT
The DNA here is from genome assembly GCA_910591675.1 of Galerucella calmariensis. Classification (NCBI taxonomy): domain Eukaryota; kingdom Metazoa; phylum Arthropoda; class Insecta; order Coleoptera; family Chrysomelidae; genus Galerucella; species Galerucella calmariensis. Next base: position 13,618 of record CAJUYG010003857.1, on the reverse strand, counting down.
CTGTATTTTAGTTCGTGAGGATAATCATCAAAGTTATAAATGGGATCTACATCAGAACTTATATTAGAAGGTATTTCCAAATTTAGCTACTTGAATTCGAAGATATGCTTCAAGATTTTTATGAGATTTTTCAAGTGAGCCTAGGGTCTCATCGTTATACGCTGTTGAGTTAAGTTTATTGATATGTAAAATTTTACAAATTTCATTAAAAATACCTGCTACAAATTCAGTATTTGATACAATTGTATCTGGAATACCGTAACGTGAAAGAAAATTATTAACAAGAGCATTTTGCTACTGTGTAAGCTTCTTTGTCTTCTTCAGTTGAGAAATTTCAGCTGTTTCCTCAGCAGTTGTAGATGTGTGACAAAAATTTGATTGCTTACATCTTCTATCAATTGAAAATTACCGGCTTTTATAGAGCTCAGTTTTTTCGTCATGCCATTGGATATCCCTTCTAAAAGAAAACATATTGAAAAGTTACCTTCTAAGCCAAGTCCAATGCTGTTGATCAGTTTGATCGATGAAAAATGTCAGGTAGGTATCTATGTGTCGTTCAACTAATGTGGACAAAAAAAGAGATAAAAAGTGTCGATCTACTTAGTCTGGACACAACTTATGTTATTGTCATTGTCTGAAAAATGATACTGCAATGCACAAAATAAAAAAAAAAATGGAAACTTACCAATTTGGTCATTTGCATTTTGGTTAAGTTGATGTTCAACCATTTTTTTCTGCTGTGTACTTTCTAAAATAAAAATATTAACAAAGCTTGTGCACTACAATTATCCTACTTACAACATTAATAGTAAAATTTAAGTTTATCATCTGTTCTTTGATTTCAATAATTTAGTTTATAACTTAGCTTTTATTATTAAGTATCTGTAATTTCATTAGTTAATACAGGCCAAATAGCCCTGGCAGCTACTGATGCCTTTTAAATGTAATATACATCACTAAAAATAAAAAAAACCTCAAAATTTACTAATTTGGTCATTTGCATATTTGCATGATGAAATTCTCTCATCTTTTCCTTTATAATATTTGTGGCCTTCTACTAGCTTTTCACTCAGCTATAATTTTCGTATAACTTTACACTGCACCGTATAAATTACAAATATTATTAAATTTGATACAATAAAATATTATAATAAATGAGTTGTTCACGTATGCAAACCTTACGAATTCACAAAACGTCTATGCATATGTTGCTGCTGCTAGAGAGTTTGCATCATACATGAAAATTTTGCATGATTAACAAAATGAATCATGGACATTGGACGAGTTTCCAATGGACATACAAAATGGGATATCCAATGGAATAACTGAGACAGGATATCCACTGGATGTCCATCCAAGTTCCATGGACATCCAGGACAATTTTGGGACAAATTATGGATGTCCAATGGACATTGTGTGCTATCTGGGCAGAGTGTCCCCCTGTAGGAAGAATATGAAAGTTATTTATGATAATTTGCTACAACATTATCTTCGACTTTTATATATTTTACCGTGAAATCATATTCTTCGGGAATGAGTCTAAATTTTATCAATCTACTGCTAGGATTTGTCATTCCAAATAAATAAATTGAAGGTTTATGGTCGATTAAAATTAAAAATTTTCTACCAAATAAATAAGGCCCAAAGTTTTTTACTGCAAAAACTATTGCTAAAAGCTCTTTCTCGATAACTCTGTAATTTTTCTCAGCTTCATTGAGAGATCGACTAGCAAATGCAACAGGTCTATCCTCTGAATTTGTTGGTACGGCTCCCAATGCATATTTTGATGCATCTGTTTTTATTATAAACTCATTTTCCGGTGAAAAATTTGGATACTGAAGAACTGGTGGATTAGATAAAGCTATTTCTAAATTCTTAAAAGAATGTTGACATTCGTTATTCCAAAACAATTTTTTTTGTAAGATAATTTAGGTGCAGCAATTTCTGCAAAATATTCAACATATTTTTTATAGTATTTAGCAAAAGCAACGAATCTTTCAACTTCCTGTGAGTCTTTTGGAAGTGGAAAATTTTGCATGGCCTTTATTTAAGGAAAATCAGGTGAAACACCTTCTGCAGATATTTGATGACCTAAGTAAAGAGTTTCTTCTTTTCAAAATTCGCACTTATTTGGATTTAGCTTCAAATTTACCTGTCTTAACCTTCGAAAAAATTTAATTAAATTGTTTTCAAAAACTACTAAATCATCCAAATAAACAAAACAACATTCGTAGTTAAGTCCTGACATTGCAATCGTCATTGCACCGGGACTTGCTTTTAATCCCATTGGGAGGCGTGTCATTTGGTATTGACCTCTATCTGTTGCAAAAGCTGTGTACTTTCTGCTAGATTTGTCTAGTTCGATCTGATAATAACCTTGAGACAAATCAAGATGCGAAAAATACATTGCTCCCGATAAGGAGTCTATAACGCACGGGCCAGCGGAAATTTGTTTTCCTGTACCTGCTGATTCAACTGTCCATAGTCTATTACAATCCTAGCCCTTCTAATACCGTTTTCATTGAATCCTTTTTCAGGAATAATTAACAAGGGTGATTGAAACTCGGACCTGCATTCTTCGATAACCCCATCTCGTAACATTTTATTTATTTCGCGATAAATTTGTGTTTTTTGAGCATGTAGCAATCGATGGGCCTCATTAAAAACTGGTTTTGCGTTATCTTTTAATCTTATTTTTTCTTTGAAAATATTACCAACAGTAGACCTATCGTTCTCAAGATGAAATACATCGGAATACTTCACTAAAACCTTCTGGAGTGAAATTTTCTCATCTGGGTTTAAATGTTGAAAATTTATTAAATTTAAAGCTAACAGAAACGGTTGGCTTTGTTTTAAATTCACACAAAGTATAGCAAGCTAATTTTTCTAATTTTGGATTGAAATTTTTCAAAATAACTTTCTGTTCTTCAACATTTAAAATTTTTATAGGGATCATATTTTGTTTAGCGCTGACCAGAGCCCCTGCTACTAAGACACCTTCACTCAGTTCACCAGGCAAAACAACATAATCCTCTTTCATTTAAACTTTAAAATATTCAATTATTTCGCATCTAGCCCGAATTGGAGCGTACATTTGATGGCACTATCGGAATCACATGTCTAGCATTATGAAAAACTAAAGAAAATAAATATTTTTCGTAATCTATAGTTGCTACTAATTCATAAAAAAATTTTTATCCCAAAATACCATGCATCTCAATGTCGGTTGCAAGGCCGTCAAGAAGTTGAAATTCCTGACACAGTGTAATTTTATTTATTTGTTATGAATAAATGTATGGTGCCAGCTGATACCACTGATCCACATAAGCCGTTAATGGACATTTTCCTTGAAGAATCGACTGATTCGTTATTAAATAATTTATTTTCAAAAATTAGACTCACACTAGCACCTGTATTTAATAAAAATGTCAATTTAGTACCTTTACAAAAAAAATTCAACAAAATTCAGTCCATTCATAGCAAAAAAATTATAAATGTTTTTTAACTTAGGATGGGTTCAGCTATTTCAGGATTTTCTGAAATTGCACAATTCATAGTCGCATTAAGATTGTCTATACTATTATGGAACACCCTGTTATTATCACCCCTGAAGTTGTTACGCCTATTATGATTATTACTATTGCCTCTAATGTTATGATTTGAGGTATTATTGTTTGGTCTGGAACTGTTACCTCTCCTATGATTCCCTCTAAAATTATTTGTCCTAAAATTATTCCCTATAAATTTATTTTGTCTAAAATTTTCATGTTCTCATAACTGATATATTTGGTCATTACTTTTCCAATTGTGGTGACTAATTTCTGCTTCCTCAGCTCCTTTAATTGCTTTACATTTATTTGTATAGTTTGTATAGGAGATCTAAATAATAGAGTGCGAAAGAAAAATGATGAAAGCGAAGAAACAATAGGGGTACACGGAGAAGTCACTAGAAATAACAACGGAAAAAGGTTGATAGAGTTCTGTATAACAAACAATCTCATAATCAGAAACACCTTTTTTGAACATGAAGATATCCACAAATACACCAGAGAGGTAAAGAGTGGGGGCGAAAAATCCATAATAGACTATGTAATAATAAATAAAAAATTCCGGAAGGACATAGAAAACACAAGAGTAAAAAGAGGAGCAGAAATTTATTTGATGAAGGCAATCAATATGAATCAAATAAAATTGTAGAAATTACTAGCCTAGAAGTTGAAGCAGCAATAAACTTACTGAAACGAGGAAAAGCTGCAGGTAACGATGGAATTACATCGGAAATGCTAAGAAACCTAATATAGGAATAGGAAAATTAACTCTTCTACTGAATAAAATCTATACTGAAAGAAGAATACCGAATAAATGGGAATTGGGAATCATATTACCCCTATATAAGAAAGGAGATACTAGAGACTGTTCAAACTATAGAGGCATTATGATATTAAGTTCAGTGTTTATGAAAGAATTCTTGAAAAAAGACTAAAAAACATAATAAAACATCAACTAGAAGAATCACAGAGTGCTTTTCGTGAGGGCAGAGGTGTTCAGGATCACATTTTTACAGTGAGACAGTCAATTGAACAGAATGGTAAAAATAATATATATGTTGCTTTTTTGACAGTGTCCCCAGACTGCAAATATGGGCTAGTCTGAAGAAGAGAGGAGTAGACCAGAGTTTAATCGAGAGTATGATGAGTATATACAAAAATACGAGAAATTATGTAAGAACCGGAAGCCTACAATCTGAAGAGTTTACTACGCAAGGAGGTTTAAGGCAGGGGGAGTCTTGAGTCCTACACTGTTCAATGTGATAATGGACTATATATAGTATATAATAAGAGAGGTGAAAGATCAAGTAAAGAAATTCACAGTGGGTTATAGAAATATGGAGCTTATACAGATTTCTGAATGCGCCTTTGCTGACGATTTAGTGATATATGATAAAAACGAAGAAGATCTTCAAATAAATCTAGACACCTGGAAAAAGCTCTTCAAAGTAGGAACCTAGAAATTAATGCAGAGAAAACAAAAGTAATAGTAATGTCATGTGGAACATTGTCAAAAGCTCCTTCTATGTCCAAAAATGCATATACTACAGTTTCTTGGTTGTCTAGAGCACCTCGGATATCCTCCGTCAGTTGTATCTGCCTGCCCGGTAAGCATGCCGACATGGGTGGAGAGGTAGTCTCTCTAGAATTTCCGTTCTTATATATGAAGGTTACTATTGCCCTTCTCCATGCTTCAGGTATATAACCCAGTTCTAAGCTGCTTCGACTAATTCTAACCAGATGCGGTAGAATTTCGTCTTGTCCTTTCTGGAGCAATGATGGGAAAATTCCATCTGCTCCTGGTGCCTTGGAAGGTGGAAAGGTGTTCATGGCCCATTTCAACCTATCATTATTACAAATGTGTTTGGCCATTGTAATACTTTCTCTCGAAGGCCTATTGTGAACTTCGAGAGGACTATCTCCCCTATTTGGGGTACTTCGAGGAAAATTAGTTTCTAGTAAGAGTCGAACTCTTCCCCCCTCATTTCGGTATATTCACCATCTGGCTCCCTCAAAGCCATATCTGTGTTGACCCTACTTTTCGCCATAACTTTGTAAAGTATTGCCGCAGCAGGTGTTGTGTTTATATCTCCACAGAATTCCCTGAAGCTATTTCTTTCAGCTTTCCTTGGCTTGCTCTGATATGCAAATCAATTTCCTTCTCCATCATTCTCTTGCATTTTCGATAAATGTAAGCAAGAATGATTAGAAACACCAACGTGATAATATTATTTTCACTACATCTTTTGGTTTATTAAATTCATTGGAAGTAGTTTGCCCTCCACTATTTCCTGCTTGAGCTATTATTACTTTTTCTTTATAGTATTTTGATTGACTACTGCCCGCCAAATTTATTTATTCGAATAACAATTTTCCCATCAATATTTTTCTATTATTATTTATTTTCCTTCTATTCAAAAAAATGTATATCCACTTTTCGATTCTCTACGGGCAGGATCGCCATGTGATAAGTTGAGGTTTTCAATTTAATTAAAATTCAGTGTTCAAAGAATACGTCATTTCACCAACATAAATTCATTTGAAATTTACAGAAGAATCATTAGAACTAGCAAAGTCAAAGAAATTGCTAGCTCATCACAAAAATAGTTGATTATCAATATAGTAAAATAAAACAATAAATGCTAACAAAACTAGCCTAAATTCCAATAGGGTAATATACCTTTTCAAATGTACGGGGTGGTAATATATTTATAGGATGCATTCTTTCACTATCTCACTACAAGAAGTAATAATTAGTAATCAGTAGTTTATTTAAACTATAGTGTTTTGACAAAAAGATTCATACCTTAACAGTTTACTCATGGCCGTGAAAAAAATATAGTATTTCACTCGCATATAATGGCTATTATTCACTCAGGTGTTTATTATAGCCACTATTATACGCTTGTTGAATAATATACTATTATATCATAGATCAGAGCATGAGGTATTAAACCAATTGAGACGCTATCTACGAAAACCGTCATCGATACAACCTTAATGTGGGTAGTCGAGTCTCTTTCTGAAGAGCCGTGGCAAATATAAATATCAGAGCGCTTTCAGACGAGACACTTTGTGTCCGGCTACTAGTGTCTGAGACGAATAGCGTGCTAAAATAGTTGCTTTTCAGCGAACCCGCGCTTTAATCCATTTCCCGCACGCATTTTAGTTTTGGAAGTGTCACGTTCCCGCACTAAACTTGAAATCGTTGCCGTCACCGTGATCGTTACCTGTATGCGACCTGCAACCGATGCCATCCTCATCGACGTCATCTACTTACCAGTTAATACCAAATAACTCCACTGGACCAGCAATTTCAACTAATTCACAGAACGCAACAAATTGTATTCTCAATATTAATATTTATAATAATTAGTTGTTTTCAGTTAAAGCTTTGTATACCCTGTATGTTGAAATGAGTCGCGTGCGGGAAAGTATCACTTTCCGCACTTTTAAAATTATTCCTTATCTGTGTCGCGTGTGAGTGCGTCTTTCTTTTCAGACACTAGTAGCCGGCCACAAAGTGTCTCGTCTGAAAGCGGTCTTATTCTGACGAAGTATAAACAGCAAATTTGTTAAAAATTCAACAAAAACATTATTTTTTTATTCACATGATTCGTGTTTTGAGCTGCTAGAATTGTGTTATTTCTGCCTTCTTCATTTTCATAAGAATTACCAATATTGCTTTTTTTTGTGATTATTAATATTTGCATGAAAATTCTCTGTATTGGAACTCAGATTCTCCAATCCAAATATATATAATCTATTATCATCAATTTTGGGTTTGTGAAACCATTTTGCATTATCCATTTCAAATAGACCTTTTTGTGCGCATTTCACGTTCTTGCGTATTTCCATTGCGACCACTGTACCAGCCGCAGAAAAATCTCAATGAAAATAAATTTAACTAACTGAGCGATAAATTCACATTAACGTGTTAACATTGGTAATCGGACAATGGTTAAAACAATATATGTTATCAACGTATGTGGATGAACATAGTGCGGTTTACCTCATTACAGGATAATTATAGTCCAGCTGTAACGGTCAGCGCATCTGGACCTGCGACCATCAGATTTACATTTCATTTCGTTTATTCAGCTCTGCTATTTTCATCACCGAATTGGTCATGTATGTTGCTTGGTTTAGTGTATTACGTTGGAGTAAATTATGCAGTAAATTAATAAGTTCCGCAAATGACGTACAAGACCAACGGAAACATTTTATTTCATTCTCGTCAATTCAAAAGAAAAATTTGCTTAAATGTTCTATTTAATTGAGAAAACTTTTTATTTAGAACGTTACAAATTAAATTCTCTTGAATTGAATGTTTTTACAAGCGGTGAAGAGATTACTACTAGTGCGACTAGGCTTATTGGCAATACAGAACAGTTATTGGCAAAACCTTGGGAGTACTGCCCAAATTGGTCCACTGGCTGTACACAACTGTGATAAATCCAACGTTCACCTATGGGGAGATAAAGGAGGACATAGGTGTCCTCCGCCATGAGTATATTAACTTCAATCCATAGACAAGATCTACTTGATATCACCAAGAAAACTAACAGCACGCGGGGACATTGCCTTCTACCTTTGGAAGTTTTTGTAAGGCAGAGGCGATGATGGCAATTCTTGAGATCAAGGTCTGGACTGGACAATCAATAGTTGTTGAATTCTTTAGTTGGGTCAGATAGGGACCAAAAATTATTTGATAACTAATTAATCTTGACAACGGTAGCTGAAACGCTACCAAAACGTCGAAATAAAAAATACAGAAACATCATTGTGGTTTGATTCCAAAAAAATGGAAGGAAAAAGAATGAGTAATGCCACAAGGAGCATACAGAAAAAAATAATACATGATTCGGAATTTAACATTTCCCTCGTGGATTTTTACTGGACAATATATTTAAGTTGTTTGTGAGCCATCTTGAGCGTAACAGCCAGTATTTGTCAATATTAACTTTAATATAACAAAATGTAATGTGTGTGGTGTATTTTTGAATGTCGGAAATTCTTCTTCAGAATTGTGTAATGAATTTGTTTATTGAATCTTTAAGAACACAATATGACATTAAAAACTTTGGCCTGCTTGGTGCAGGTGGAACTTTCAATTGGTTTTTGATTTCTACTTCGGAATTGCCACAGAATTGATCCAACCCATTCAATTTCTCTGTTAATTTGGACTTATGGAAACAATTTTTGATATGAAACGGGTGACGAGTGTGTATTTGAAGAAATAGTCGAACCACTGTGCAGTTGTGAGATCTAGTTAACTTAGTGATAACATAACTTCTCCAGGGCTTTACTTACTCACTTCCACACGAAAAGACACATTCGACGTAGACATATCCAAACTTTTGTCATATGTTGAGACTTGTTTAAATCTGAATTAATACAGCTTTAATTTTATTCACTCTAGGTGCTGTGTTTTATAACAGTAGCAGACTGAAAATATATTTCCGCTTAAAACTGAAACAACATATTATGGGGATCTGTGTTATTTTGTACTTAAATTCATATTATACGGAAAGGAAAATGTTGGAACATATATTTGGAGTAGTTGCAATAAATAAGAACGAATAGCAAGGAAGCACAAAGTGGCAGATGAAAATCAATTGCTGTTTGTCAATTCTGGAGGTTTTCGTTGAATTTTTGTTGTGAAATTGATTATTTATTAATTTTATTGGATAACTATGGAAACAATCACGTTACTCCTTTTTTTGTTGACTTATAAACATGATGCTTCTTACAAACCTGCCACTTTTATCACGCTTCGTCATATAAAGTGCTATCCAAAAGTCCCCCCCCTCGTATCTTTCGAACAGCTACACATACATTAATAAAATTTGCAGGGTGGAAATAAAGTGTTGTAAGCTTCTCTACGAATGGTAACAGGTGACGTAATAGTAATAGATGACGTCACAGTGCCACTATTTGATTTATCCGTCAAAATTAGTTTAAGCCCAAGCAAAATTAATATGGCTATGTGGCCAATGTCAATGCCTTTCAAACGAGATATCACTTGTCATAAGGTCCTGAAATTATTGGCCAGAGTGGCACTGTGACGTCATCTATTACTATTACGTCACCTGTTACCATTCGTAGAGAAGTTCACAAGACTTTATTTTCACCTTCCAAATTTTATTAATGTAAGTGTAGCCGTTCAAAAGATACGAGGGGGGGGATTTTTGAATAGCACTGTACATATAAAGTATACAATATATACAGTATATAAATCCGAAAATGAACGTCGGCAGTCGGCAATTTTGGTGCTCCAAGAATAACCAAAACCCACGAAAGTGATTCGTTCTCTGAGTGTTTCCGAAAAGTTAGTGGCGCCATTTGTCTTGAGATCGGGTCATTCCTTTGCAAGATCGGAGTACTGTCACCAATGGTTGGTAGATATCGGTTATCAGCAGAAATTAATTGCTGAGATTCGAAAAACCAACCCCCAATGACAAATTATCCCCCACCAAGGCAAGTTCATACACAGCTCGAAAAATAATTGAGTTTTCAAAGCAAGAGAACATCGAATTGTTGCACTATCCTCCATACAGTCCTGGCATAAGATACAATTTTCACCATTATCACTTCTTATGAAAATGAATAAATAAAATTAAAAAATAAATCTTATGGAAAGAAGCCTACCTTCATGTTAGTACAAAAAAAATTATAAAACCAAACAGAATATTTCTGAGAAAAAAGTCATTAAAATATATAATATCAGAATAAATTATTCATTAAATATCAATTGCGGGACACTGTACACATAGTAAGAATGAGATGAATATGGTCCTCATGTGCTCCTTTGAGCCCCTCCACTTTGACCATTTCAGATCTATCTCCTGTTATCTCAGAGTTACTTCTCTAGATCCGTCCTTATTACCAGACTTCGAATAGCAAACCTCAGGTCCTCCATATACTGAGCGGAGTATGGCTTCTTCTCTCTGTCATTGAAAACCACAGCCTAGTCAAAACTTCACAGTAGCATAGTATGTGTACTGAGGTTTCCTCATCTTCTTTGAAAATCCTTCAAATTTTTTTCATTCGGTTATCTAACGTCAATCTTTTTCTGCGACTGATGCTTATTACAGACGCCGGGAGCACTTTACCCCTAACCGGAAACTTTGGCGAACCCACTAGTGCTCCAACCAGTGGTAGCGTACTTTAACGAGCCCAACATCCCATGGACTCAGGAAATCGGTTTTACGTCTCTTCCGGAAGGCGGCTTATCTATATTAAACCTCGAGCTCATTGGTATAATGCCTGCGAGCTGTGCTATGCCACTCCACTGCCGGCTGTACGGGCCCTATACGACGGTTCTCTGGTATGGTCACCCATCCAAGTAATAACTACGTTAGACACGGCTTGACTGTAATTATCGCATCAAAGGCGTTCCACTACAGTGCTGGGTCATCCTGCAAATGGTGGTGTCTGCCAAGCCGATGTTATGTGTTTGGTAAATCTTCAATACCCTTCCAATTTTGGCAAGGGTTTCTTGATGAACTTTCCGGGCCTACCCCATTCTTGGTACCATTATCGAGACTGTTTTTTGTCCAAGTTCTGTATATTGCAGCGCTTCTGCTATGCCACAGAAAGGTTCTATGCCAATGGCAACACAACGTGCCCCTTCTCGGGCTAGTGAGTCTGCCTTTTCATTGCCCTTGTGATATGAATGGTGGTACTCAGGCTGGGGACAATTTTTTATTATCTCTCCGCTCTTGTATCATCCCCAAGCAGTCCCAAACAATTTTGAAAATCATGGAACTGCTTGATTTTATAGCCGGCTGGCTGTTGAAGTATATGACAATGGTTTTTTCCTCAAACTTCTGCCTCAATAGCTCTCTTGTACAGTGTTGTATTGCTGCAACAATATCGTCACACATGTTCACCTAATATCATTGAGACTCTTATCTTTGGCTTTGCTATATACTCGTATAGATCCCTGACCTAAGTCCTGACGACTTATTCCACTTTTCCAAAGATCAAGATAGAAATGCGCTAATGGTTCAATTCCTTAGAGAATGCAGTTAACGCCACCAAAATATATTTTAAATGTACCAACAAGCGGGTGAGATAACTGCTTCCAGAATTGGTTTCAAAGGATGTAAAAATGTAGGTAGGTATTTATTTTTGAAAAACAATAATGTTCAAAAGTTATCTACTGTATTTTCCTATAATGAATATAAAAGCAAACCCTCGTAACAATCCCAATTCACTACCTTTCAAATGATACCGAAACAATTTCCCCTCTAATACTGCACATGGGTAAACACTGTCAGATATCTCTCTATTCCTGGATAACGAACGTTGATCACCCTGCATAATAATCTAGCAGTCACCTTATTAATTCTGATTCAACAAACCTTCAGAAAGTGATAGATTATAATTCATATTTGATGTTACTGCTTACCACATCTAACAGCAACAAGATATATTCACATAATGCGTAATAAATATCAAATTTAGCTTTGAAGTTCTAATAATGTTAAGGTAATCACAAAACTAATGAAATTAATAAGAAATAATAAGAAGTCAGCTGGTTGATAAAAATCACCAATTATGTAGTTTGGAGGGTGTAGTAATTATGGTTTTCGCACAAGGATGCCAGAGCTCGAAGAAGCCCATAACAAATTTGGAAAATTGTTCATCTTTTAATATTCATATATTGAAAAAATAATGTTAATAGACAAAATCCAAGGAAACAACATCAAACGTTTGATCATATTGTTAATATTTATAATAATGAAAAATCTATTTTCTAATAATTATCACTACATACTTAGCACTTCAGCTTTTTCATAGTCTTTTTTTTGGTTTAGGGCTGTACGGCTGTACCCTTGTAGCCAAAAACTATTTCAGTAATGAAGAATCGGCTACTCTTTATAAATATTGGCGCAGTAAGTCAGTAAGTCTGAGTGTACTAGAGGTCTACAAATGTATTAATTGTGGGAAAACAAACAAAAAAACAGACAAAATAAAATTAGGCATATAATTAGTATTTCTAAGGGTAATAGTAAGTGTTCACATACTTGTAATTAAATGACCTAGCAAAGAGGAAAATACGGGGACTACACACTTCTCGCCCAGGGGTCGTTGTTACGGGACAAAGGATTATTCGGATCTCTTTTTCAAACATCCAAAAATGAGCTCTGTACATACCATCTGTGAGGTTATAAAAAAAAACTAATCGGGATTGTTTTAAGCATAACTAGAACAAATAGGGTCTCAGGAATCCTTTTACTCTTTTGACACATCTCCCTGAAGGGTACCTAAAAATAAGAAATCCATCCATTTATATCTATTCTGTATTTGCTGAATAACTTATTTTAATCAAATATGATGATCACCAGATCAGGATATTAATTTGATAAGTTGAAAAGCCTAAAGGCTGTTTTGTTCACATAGTGTACCAAATTGGGCTGATGACAATCTTGTCACATCTGCCAATCCTGGAAATCAATCATCTTAATGTGATTATAAATCATTAGTTAACCCTTCCACTCATAGATCCACTGATAAAAGATCATTGACCTGTTTTATTAATTAATAGTTTTCTCCGTACAAGTTCTGTCATCAGAGGTTATCCTTGCTTAAGTGCTTTGCTGATAAATAGTTAAATAGAAGAACAAACCTTTTTTTTGGAAGACCATCATCGATACGTGGACAGGATTTAGTTTTTTTGGTCCTTGTGAGGTTGTTGAAACACCACATGGAATAGCAGTTTGGCTGATTTTGAGAATAAAATATTAAGTGAGCGTAAATTTTATTAGAGTGATCCTGCTGGAACTCTACCACTCTTTCTTAGTGGATATCACATTTTCGGCTCTTCTTAAGATCCTGTCTCCATATTTGTAGACAAAACCACTTTGGGGCCACCTGACATCTACGGTGAGTTTAGTTATCAGTACTAGGATACTCAATCCTCATAACATTTATCAAGCAAAGTACTTACTCAAATTTCCTTTCAGGTCTCTTACTCGTATACTCAGTTTTTATCTTTTCCGTTCTTCATCTGTGCTGTAACCAAACCACCTTTATCCATCTCTACATTGGTGGACTACTGT
>CAJUYG010003856.1:0-19062 GCA_910591675.1 Galerucella calmariensis | reverse complement strand
TCTAAAATTAACCTAAAATTCCGAGGGTCGCGAAGTCTACCGGAACCCAAAGGGTGTTACAACGTTTTGGGGATACTGTAAGAAACACAAGAAAGCCTGGTAGTGGTAGAATACGGGTAACTACCACTCAAGATGACAGATTTATTGTACTAAATTCTCTAAGGGATCGTCATTTGACTTCAGTACAGACAAGAAATCGACTTCTGGAGGTTCGTGGTAAAAATGTAAGTAAATGGACAGTTCGCCGAAGATTACATGAGGTTGGGTTAAAAGCTTTTAGGCCAGCAGCTGGGCCTAAGTTACTTCCACGTCACCGGGTAGCGAGATTGCACTTTGCTCGTGAACATAGCAATTGGAATCTTATGCAATGGAGTAATATACTATTTACCGGTGAGTCCAGGTTCTCGTTACATTCACATGACGGACGAAAACGAGTATGGAGACGAAATGGGGAACGATTCCAAGAATGTGCTTTTAGCCCTAGGCTGAGTCATAACGGAGGTTCCGTAATGGTATGGGCAGGCATATCAAGTGAAGCCTCTACGAAATTAGTGTTTATCAATGGGGACTCACTGACTGCACAACGGTATATTGAGGAAGTTTTGGCATATCAGGTGGTTCCATTCGCTCCATTTATTGGCGATAACTTTATCCTGATGCAGGACAACGCTAGACCTCATTCAGCGAGATGCATCAGTGAATACTTGACAGAAGTTGGCATTGAAAAAATGAACTGGCCAGCATGTTCTCCGGCCACCAATCCTATAGAACATGTGTGGGACATGTTAGGAGGACGTGTTAGAAGTCGTGCTATAGCACCATCCACACTAAATGAGCTTCGTGTAGCTCTTCAAGAAGAATGGGAGAATATTCCTCAGAATGCAGTTCGTGAGCAGTATGCAAGCAATAATTAGGGCTAGAGGAGGAAATACCAAATACTAAAGTCTATTTTATGTGTTAAATTTTGTTTTCTGTACCTCTAAAGTTTGCTGTTGTTAACATAAATTTTACTAAGTATACATGTATTTTTACTTTATTTATGTCATTGTTTATTAAGTTTAGTTTAAGTAACATATTCTTGTCTTTTTATACCAGGAGGAAGTCCTTTGTTGGTAAAATAAAAAAAGTGTAAACCAAAAGCCAAAATAATAAACAAATGTAGCCGATTGTGAGAAAAAAATAGGGGGCCCGTTTTTTTTTCACCTGAGTGTATAAAGGCTTGTGATCAAATAATGAGTTACCAGATTGAAATAAAATTTGATATATTGCTATGGCAAAAACATTTGATTGAAAAAAATTGCAAAAATTTTAATTCCGCTTGTGACTGATAAAAACAGTTTTATATTGCATAAAAATCCAGATGGTCGATATTAGAATAAAATTATATTTGAAGGTTGTAAAATCAGGCCTAAAGTATTTCTCACTTATCTCGATTACATCTTTCCAGTTCCTAATTTACTTTTTCTCCAAATGACATTAAAAGCGGCCTTTCAATGACACTTGGCAGGCAGAAAAAGTCCACTTTTACTGCCTAGGCAGAAAAAGTTCGTTGCTAGGCAACCCTCCAAGTAATAATTTAAATCAAACTGGTTATTAAAATTGACAATGACATTAAGAAAACTCAAAATGATGCTGATGATAATAAACTGGTTTTATTGCGTGGAATTGGAACAAATTTGAAGAAAAAATTATATGTTCCACACGGCAGAAAAGCAGATTTAATGCCTTGGCTGGTTTCATAGCCTCGCTAGGCTCGGTTATGAAACACCAGCCGCGGCATTAAATCTTGTGCTTTTATGCCTAGTAAAACAAATTACTATTTTCTCCAACCATCAAAAAATGTTGACATTTTTGTACTATTTTCAGGTGCAAAAGCCATCAATTCCCTTACCGTACAAAAATTTGCTCGTTGCTTAGCAACACTTTTAATCCTAGGATTAAAAACGCTACTTTTAATCCTAGGACTAAAAGTAATTGCATTTGAGCTCTCTAATTTAAATTTGAAGAAAAAAACATTGTCTCCTACAAACTTAGTAAAACAAACTAATTGGGCAACTATATATAGGTATTTATTTGTTATTTATAGTGATATTGAATGTAAAATTAGAACAATTATTGCCAAAATTCAAAGCACCATTGAAATTATCACTAACAATTTTCGAACATTCAAAAGATTTTCATTAATATTAGAACAACTCAAAATATTCTCCGTAACTGTTGATGAAACATTCGAGGAAATATATTCTGAACAGGTACTTGTACCTTCTTTGTCAGGTTGCAATATTTTTCTGGCAGTATTCTCTTTGTTGATACGCGATTCTTCAATATATCCTTCTGCTACCGTACTCGATTTCCAACCTCCATGTCTTTTAAGACAAGTGAGGTCACCGCCACCATCAATAAGAATGTTCATCGTGTTCGGGATTCATTTTGAAAGCAAAGTAAAAACTACTACAAAAATTATATGATTAGTACTGACGTCTACTTGACAATCAATATTTACCAACAATACCAGATATCCATGACTACCGACTTGCTATCGCTGTTATAATTAATAGGTGTTCAAATTTATTACCAAATTATTAGCGATTTTTGAATAAAACTAAATTTATTTTAATTTTGACTTGGTTGGAGAAAAAATAGTACATATCATACGGACTATAAAAGTGCCTATTTTTACTCGCAATTTTGCATTCGCTCGGCTGTGCTGTGCTGCGCTCCGCCTCGCAACTGCAAATATTGCTCGTAAAAAAAATATGCACTTTTAATCCTTATAATATAATATATTTTAACCACCTCCGCTATTACTGTTTCTTGCTTCTTTCTTCCTGGTATTATCCTTTGTTTCCTTCCGCTACCTCGTTGACGTCCCTTGTTTGCTCCAATCGTTATAGATGGGCTAGCCACAGCATTATTTTTGTTCGACTCACTGTACAGCTCAAAAATTCTCATTATTCTTCTATTTTTTTCCTACCATGATTATTCTTAATATTGTTCTCCCCTGTTTAGTTTATTCTTGGTTTTATTCATAACACATAAATTACGTGGAAATAAAAAACTTCACTTGACTATTCAATAAATCTTTGAAGGGACAAAAGTGTGAAAGGTGGTTGACCCATACTACCTCCTTTACAAGCACTTCCGTTAAATTGTGCTAGTGACCTTAAACTTTATTCGATTCTGCATTTTTTTTCTCGGCTCAAACTTGTCCAGCCTTTTCGAACTACCAAAAACCCAAACACAATGGATATGATTAATAATAAGAATAACCCTCAGTGTGAGCCATAAACACATCAATACCAAACCGTTTGATATGACACGCTTTAGTTGCGGTCTATCTGAACCCGAGAGGCGACTTCGAGATATCTCCGAAGAATATTTCAAATCCTTTGTTTAATTACATATTTGTAAAAAGGGTATATTTTTTTCGGCTGTATTTAAATGAGGCTCTAATAGTGATTCGGTAGAAGCATCGTTTCACCGCTAACAAACATAATTTGAAAAATATGTTGGGTGACACTATCTAAATATTCTTACCAGCTAACATATTCAACACCTTTGTATGGAGCCGCATTCCGGTGGGAAACGTCAATTGGTTCATTATAGTACTAATAATATCATTTTATTTATATGTTTAATTTATCAACTGGTCCCATTGCTCCCTTATATAAATTGGAAAAATTAGATTTTAATATACACGAATAATCGAAACCTCCTCTATAAGAATCGTCTTACTGTTAGGCTAAGTCAAAGTGAAAGTAAGTTAGGCTGCAACTGAGCGGTGCTACAGTTTTCCACGGTTCCTTTGCAAATCCCCCATTCGGTCCCGATATATGTATTCTTTAAGCCGTCCTAGAATGTAGAATCTAGATGTGAATGTTCGAAAGGACTTTCGCGGTCCGAAGAATGACACTTAGATTTTCTGAATAATCCGCGTTCAGGATTACCTAACTGTCAACTGTCAACGCTTGGCTCCAACTTTGGAGCCATTTCAACGGCTGGGAAAGGTAGGATATGAAGAATAGAGTTCAGCACGATTTTATGGTCTGCCTAGTAATCCAGCCTTACTGTACGCGGCAGCTGTCTCTGAGGTTTTAATCTGCCTACATCTCAGAGACAACTAAAGCTTTATTCGGGTAAATACAATTACTGTTCTAAGACTGTCCGGATTTTGCGCAGTCGAAATTGGATTGTTCGGGTTTTAACAGGATGGTTCTGAGACCCGCAGTCTGGCGTTCGGGTTTATTTTAGAGCAGTTCTTAGACTGTTCGAAAACCGTTCAAGCCAGTCCCAAGTCTCAAGCTAGGATGATTTTCGAATTATTTTTCACTTATGCTCAAATCATTTGCAAAGGAGAAGGGTGGGAGCTATTTTGGAAATTCGCAGAGGTATAGAGGTAGATGTTTGTTTATTTTGGAATAAAATTTTACTTTTCAAATTTAATATTTACCAAATGGATGCTAATGATTTCATGAAGATATTTGAACGTAGTCATCATCATCAACATCATCATCAAGGGAAGACGATGTTCTAGTCTTACAAGATAATATGAAAAATGAACAGTTTGTGGAATGAGGAGCAGTTTGTGCAACTATTGTTAAGGAAACTTAAGTTCTAAATTTTTGCCGCGTAACATACATCATTGGCGCATGTTTGAGGAAAACGTCCACATGCCCAATGGCCAGTATATCAAGAAGGTAAACGAACGCTTTCGGTGAAATATCACAAAAAGAATCGAGTGATTAAAGTGTGCCAGAACATATCCTCAACCATCCCAGGCGCCTGGATACGGACAATAAATATAGCTTCACCAGGTAGGAGCCTTCCAGTTTTTTTCTTTTTCTCTTTTTGCATTGATGATGTGTTACATTTTATTAAATTTATGAAACTAATATTATAGATACAGTCCACCAACATTTTTTTTTCATATTTCCTGCTTTAACAACTATTGTGCAGATATTTTGGAAATTCGCAGAGGTATAGAGGTAGATGTTTGTATATTGTGTGTTGTTTATTTTGGAATAAAATTTTACTTTCCAAATTTTATATTTACCAAATGGATGCTAATGATTTTATGGAGATATTTGAACGTAGTCATCATCATCAAGTGAAGACGATGTTCTAGTCTTACAAGATAATATAAAAAAATGAAAACTTTGTGGAAGAGACTGTCCCTCAATATAATGAGAAGCAGTTTGTACAACATTTCAGATAATTTTTTTGGTAAAGTAACAAAAAAATGGAAAAAGAATGCTAGATTTTTGCTTGATAAACCAACTAGTAATAGCAAATACGTTCTCAAGGCATAAAAATATATATAAGTACACCAGAGAGATAAAAAGTAGAGGAAAAAAGTCAATAATACACCACTTACTAGTTGAAAAAGAGAATAGAAGAGTAGAAGAAAATACAATATTGAAAAGAAGACCAGAGATAGGCAGTGATCATTATATTGTACTGCGAGCACAATAAAAGAGTATCTAATGGAAAACAAAGAAGAAAACATATAGTAAATGTAGAAAATATATGGTAGGACATAGAAACTGGCAACAAAAGGTTTAAATGACCAATGAAGCGTATGCAGACGACATTGTTATTTTTGCTCAAAGTGAAAGAAAACTACAACAAAACCTAAACATAAGGAATGAAACATTAAAGGTGTACGGTATGAAAATAAGCACGAATAAGACTAGAATTATGGTGAATAATCAAAATATTCATTGAAGATCAATGTATAATGATTTCATTATCTCAGGTAGAGGGACATCATAGGGTGGAACTCAGGAAGCCGAAATAAATATAAGAGTTCAAAAAGCAAGTAATATATACTATTCTATGGATAAAAACTTTATTAATGAAAAAGCAAACTTAGGAAACAACAACGGATCCAAGATTGACAGAGGAACAGGAGCAGTTCATGGTGCTAAACCCAGGTGTAAAGCTTACGCTCCAAAAGATTCTTATACTCTCTAACGTCCAGGCAGCACTGAAATCCTTAGAATTCCCCAAGGTCAAATCTAAATTGGTCTGGGACTGCCAACAATTTGTTAACCATCCCAAACTACAATGGGATAGCACATAAGTGGTTCCCAGGTAATGAAGGAATAGTGGGCAAATAGGCATTGTCCCTTGCAAGGAATGCAACTGAAATCGGTTATATCAAAACTGCAGTATGGTGGTGTATATCTCGGTGAATTGAAACATGAGATGAACTGGAGCCTGAGCAGGGCACGGACATAACAAGTTTTCGAATGCGTAGCACTGACCTATTGGAGATTCAAACTGCTGAGACTAGAGCGCAAGAGAGGATTCAAGAAGATCAAAGGAGGATTTGTAACGACAACAGGTTTCTTAGCATACAACCAGGAGCACAAAAATCCTAAAAGCTGAGGAGCAGAGGATTTGAAACATCTACTGGATCTACTGTAATAGGAAAACGTGACATTGTGAAGAACTACCAGTTTTTTTTCAAACAAAGTTCTGTTTCTTAACATATTGTCTGAAAAAATGTATATTTGGATGATTTTTGCATCGATTTTATCCTTTTCCTTTTGCCTTTTGATACTTGATAAATATTTCACTATTATAGTCCAGCCGACGTTTGAAAAATATCCTGGTGTTTAGGATGTGACACTATAACCAGCGGACTCAATCAATCTAGTGCCGCAATCACCTTGAGACCACCGTCTGCAGTGCTATGCAATTAAATTGTTAATTGGATGCGTAATATCTGCCAATAGAATTAATTAAATTTGCATAAATCGAATTGATACCGATAGTTCATGAGATATTTACCATAAATAGGGAAGTGTTTTCAGTTTACTTATTTATTCAAACAAATTTTTATTACTCAGTATTATAACATTTCTTCTTTATTTTTCATTTGTTTAATAATTATAGAAAGTTATTTTTATGAGAAAAGTCCATTTAACTAGCTGCAAACAGACTTTGACATTTAGTCTTTTCAACTTTCAGTTACTTTATTCTTATTATTTTGCTTTGGTACATTTAAGCATTCTCTGCAAATAGTCAAGCTTCACAAGCATTCTTTTATTTAAGAATTTGATTGAAATCACTGACTTTTTGAATTTCCCGCGCAGCAGCTTCAAGTGAAACACTGCACAGAATTTACGCGGAAAATTCAAAAACTCACTGCCCACGTATTATATTTTCTCTATGTTACTGTGAATCGAAATTCTTTTGATCGAACACAATTTTTCGACATAAGGCGACACAGCATGTCGAGTGCTTTTCATGCGGCGTACAACCACTTGAATAATCCATCTTAAGTGGGAACTGACGGGTTTTGTGTTCAACGAAACGAAATAAATTGACCAAAACCCAATCGTTTCACACTGCGGAGGAGTTACCCGTTATTATTTATTTTATGATATTGTTACCAATTTTATTAACGTCGTTATCTTCCGGATTTTTTTCTAAGAAGAAAAACACTCCTTCCTTTTAAGCGAAAAATAGATAAAATAGATATGACGTTATAGATAAACGATTTGCATATGCTTTGGTGGTCGAGTAGTAAGCATACCAGACTCTCACGCGGTAGACCCGGGTTCGATTCCCCGTGAGGAAGTTTTTTTATTGTTAATTTTATTTTTAAATAATTATTCTGCTTGATATTAATAACGACAACTGGTAGACGTTTGAAATATTTAGCAGAATATTCATTATTATAGATAATGGTACGGTACCCTTCATGAGGGAGTCCGACTGGCAACATCTACTTATAACAGCATCGTATATTTAAAAAGGGAAACCGTAGCTTTATACAAATTGGACATTCAAGAACTGTACGTTTACTACAAAAATTAGTGGAAACATAAAATTGAATTGTTAAATTTTCAATTTGAAGTTACATTACAGCTTATAGAAATTTTTATTTTCTAGATTTTTTCTTAAGTGGGTCGTAGTGGATTGTCCATATCGCACTTGAACGATTGAGTACTCCGCCTACGGCGTCGTGCTCAAACTTTGTCCTCGTGCGATATGACCATCATGTCCACACTACTTGCACAAACTACTATTTCTATCAAAATATGCCCTTTTACATTTAAAAACAACCTGCCAAATGTCAAATCAATTTATCCATCCATTTTAAAGTTATCGAATTAAAACATTCAAGTTTTCAAAATTTTAACACCCTGTATTTCGAAAAGTAAATGTGCAAGACCCCTTAATCCTCATGTCATTTTGACAACCGATGCTGTAAATAAACAAAAAAGATCAATCGCGCAAAAAATTATGGAAATAATAGTAAAAATTTATCCGAACAAATTCAAGTAGATCACCAGCACTGTGAATACCAGCTTTGCATAGAATTTAGCGTCGGTGGTTCAGTGGTAGAATGCTCGCCTTCCACGCGGGCGGCCCGGGTTCGATTCACGGCCGAAGCATATGAATCGCTGCTTCGTAAACGAGAGTGAGACTCAGGAGAGAGCACACGCACGCAACCGAGGCACATAACGAAGCAACGTAACGCGTAACGGTCAGATCTTTTGCGTCGCGACCCCCGGTCGCTCAAACATAACCTGACGTAAAGAACTAAAGTTCCAACAATGATAATCAAAAGGTTAAGTTTAAGAAAAAATTGTTAAACTTGACATTGTACAATATCGTCCACATTAAATCATTTGCCGGAATATTGAGATGTGGCTTATGTGCTTCGAGGAGCTTTGCAGTTCTATTATTCTCTGTATGCCATACATCAGGCTCCTTTCCTATAGTAGAAAATCTTAGCGTATTCATTGTTCGTGCTGAGGTTTCCTCATCTTCTTGGCAAAACCTACGTATGGTTCCATCTGCCAATCTGAGGTTGGTTTCTTACGGAGATTAGGAGATCTACCAAGATCATAGTTGTTTGCCTATTCTGATTTACTAAGTATTCCGTGCACTTTGACGAAATTTCTTTGGATTGTCTCTCTCTCGGAGGTTTGTTCCACCATTCTCGAAAATAGTGTGTTTAACCAATGTGTGAGTCAATTCCAGAATATTTTCGGACAAAAATCTCTAAACTTTGAACTGGAGAGAAAAATATGAAATGGATTTGTATATTGGAGGAATTTGAGATAATGAAAGTATAACAGACCTGAACAAATCAGCTATGAAGGAATAAATTATAGTTTAAAAAACTAAAAAACACGCTTTATAGGTAATCGAACTCGAGAAAAAAAAATATCCTCAGCTTAAGAATAAAATGAGTATTGAGAAAATTGTCATTGTGGTAATAGCGTGGGGTGCTTACTAGTTCTATTCCGAAATGCAGAGTTGGTGTAGAAATGTATAGTACAATGTACCACACGCTTTTACCAGCACAATAAAATTAATGTTCTCGTTGATCATTTTATTCTTGAATTAAGAATTATTTCTCACTTTTTTATTCGCTTGTCTATAAAGCGAGTTTTTTGTTTTTTTAACTGTTAGTTATAAATGGAACACCCTATATTTCACTAATACATTGTATTGTCATCGGTCCTTACAAATGTACAACGTTACAAACATACAAGTGAAACTAATATAATTTATATATATATACCGTCTATACCGTCTACTCGAAGGTACGGGGATAACTGGATGGGTGGACTAAATATGGGAGCAGAGTACAATAAGCCAATAGGCTGCAGTGCTCCCGGCATCTGAACGGCTCCCAAAATGAAGAAAAAAAAATATATAATTTATTTAGCTGATTGATGTTATTTTTCATATTCCATAACTTCGCTCAATATAATATATAACAAATATTAAAAAAACATGAGAACTCAGACAAATTGGAACTCGCGATCTCCTGCTTACTAGTCGGGCACTTTAACCAACTAAGCCACGGCGCCAGCTAATGCTCTAGTAAAACGTTTCAAACCATAAGCGAGTTGAAAACTATATAACCTAATGAATCTTTTTCATAAAATAAATTCAAGATTGAATAACACCTTATATTTTATTACAATATTGAATTGACATAGATCCTTGACGAGTGTGGAAAATTTCGAATTAATCTGTACCAGAATTAGATTTGGGAGTTCATGCCGAAAGTTTTTTTTTTCAAAATTCTAATTAGGTTGGGTTAGGAGAGAGTCCTTGCCAAACATCAGATACCTGATCCGAGCCGCGGGTCTGCTGTCTCATCATATTTCAAACAAAGACCGCACGATGGATCTACCGACAGTACAAGTCCTACCATATGATGATTCAGTGTCCTGCTAGACAACATAGATCATGCCCATAGTTTGGGAACATTCTTCAGAGTATGTATGTATGTATGTATTTTGGGGTGACATTCACTGAGACCTAAAAGATCTATTGTGTCCCCTTACTTCTACTTAGTTTCTGAGGAAAGTCTCAGAAACTAGTAGTTCCTTTAGTCCTATTTCCCGGAGGAATTTTAGGATGTCTGCAGGCTTCAACTTAAGTAAATGTTCCTCTTCTATCCAGTAATCTCCTAGGTGCTGAGCTCTAGGATTCTGGAGTGCTGTGCAGTTGGAAAGTATGTGGATGGAGGTTTCTTTTTCCATTCCACAAAATCTGCATTCTTCTTCCTCCACTATTTTGAGCTTTTTCAGGTGCCCATTCAGGCGACAATGTCCCGTTAGGATCCCTGTTAACACTCTTAGCGCAGTTTTACTTTGACTTATGCATTCATTTGATCTCAACAGGTTGTAGTCACCCAGAATATGCATTCATTTGATCTCAACAGGTTGTAGTCACCCAGAAGAGTCTTTGATTGTATAAGCCTTACTAGATCCTTCCAATGGTCAGATCTTCTCTTTTTCTCGGCTTTACTTATTTCTTCCAAAATAAAATAGTGCTAATTCCGCAAAAGGGTTCAGGCCCCCAGAAAGGTATTTCAGTCCCCCTCTTTGCGAGTTCATCTGCTATTTCGTTTCCTTCTATTCCAGTGTGTCCTGGAATCCACAGTAAGGTGACCATGTTGTTCTCGCCTAGTTCATTGAGTTTGTCTAGGCATTCCCACACCATTTTGGAATTGATTACACAAGAGCTCAGTGCTTTAATGGCTGCTTGACTATCCGACATTATGATAATCCTTTGTCTTCTGTATCCTTTATCAATATTTAACTGGGCGCACTTTCTTATGGCGTGGATTTCCGCTTGAAAGATACTTGGGGCTTTTCCCAAGCTTTCAGAGTGTTTGGCTCCTGGCCCGAACACTCCTATCCCAGTTCCTTCTATTGCTTTTGAGCCGTCTGTGTACCATTGAATGGCATTTTTTCCAAGTCTGGTAATGGTATTTGGATCCCATTCTTTCTTGTTGCTTAATTCCGTAACGAGTATGTATAAAAGCCTTTGAATGAACCAGCTTTGCCAGAAGTCTAAAAAACTCTTCTTGCTTAATGTCAGGTCTTTAGTGTTTGTTTGGCAAAACTTACTAAGATGCCAATTAAAGGTTGAAGTAAAAAATGTAACAAAGATTGTGGTTCAATTTCCCAAAATAATTAACAAAAAGAATAATGACTACACCAGAAGGAAAACCTACAGAAGATATCAAAGATTCTGATACGATAAAATTACCTGCGGCACACTTCTTGGTAGTTTGATATTTATTTATTTATTCAATTACAATATCCTCGCGGACAAGCCCAATTACAGGATAAGGACAAACACAGGATAATAAAGACAGGAGAGAAAAAAATAATACAATGCAGTATTAGGGAAAAGAAAGTAAGCACAGCTAGGCATTCACGAAAAGAGACTTACACAAACATTATATGCAAAGTGAAGTCTTTACTATGAATTACCCCGGAGAAAGATTCGTTTTATTTGTCTATTATTTGTGCAGAAAATATCTATGTTTGACTCAATCGAGGAGTACTCAATGATAAGCTGGTTTAATGGTGAACATGCATTTGTAAACGTTTGTCCTATGTGGTAATTCATAGAAAAGGCTATTGGTTCTAGAATTTGTTTTAAGAACTCTGAAATTTAGTAACGGTACAATATTATCACATTTAAAAATATAATTAACAATTTTATATAAAAACATAACTGAATGCATTGAGCGACGACGAAGTAAACTACTGCTATTAAAACGAGAATAAAAGTGTTCTTGAGGTGTGCCTCTAACAGGAAAAGACCGTCCAAGATATAAGAAGCCGACTTGAAGTACCTTCTTTGTACTCGTTCCAAATCGGAAACATGAATATTATAATTCGGGCTCCAAATAACACATGCATACTCCAGTTGCGATCTTACAAATGCCGAGAACAAAATATTCAATGTGTTAATATTTTTGAAACATTTCGCACTTCTAAATATAAAACCCTGCAACCGATATGCTGCAGAGACCGTTTTTTGTATATGAGGAACAAAAGATAACATTTTATCAATTCCGTCGTTATACGATAAGAGCTGAGTGCTTTTAAAGCTGCTTTGCTGTCCCGGAAAATTTTGTGAGAATGTTTTCCTCCAGCCTCTCCATATATAAATTAATCGCGTAAATTTACCACTACATATTGTGAATAATTAGGGATTCTGTTATTAGATGATAAAGCAAGTAATGGCTTATGACAATTTGAATTGAAAATAATGCATCGGGAGCTGTCTTTAAAAGAAGTTGAAAGTGACTGGTATCCTGACTAAATACATTGTTGTAAGAAAGATGAATTTTTGTTTATTACAAAATTCTAATTATTGATAGTAGCTCAAAATTTAAACTGGTATGTGTTCTTTAAAATTAGATTCAATGTTAAATCCCAGATTAGGTAGTTTAATTAATTACCTACATTTTTATTACACCCCGTACAACCTTAAATTCTTCTTCAAACTTATCGAAACAGGATACCCAAGATATTTTTCATCGCTATCGGTAGGAACACTTATAATTCACCTCATTTAACAATAACCCAAGACATCTACCTCTGCTTTTCAAGCATGCCCTTTGAGTACATGATTTATTAAGAGCTGGTCTTTTATAATAAATTATTCGACGAGCACTCAATTGTGCAAATACTCAAACATAATACGAGCAAGTAAGCAGCGAACACGCTGCGAATCAAACGGACACATCGAACCGTGAATAACAAATGTGGAAGCAGAAAAGAAAAATTGTTGTGTCTGGCTATTGCTTTGACACCCACGACATGTGTATTTGAACATTCTACGGTAAGTAGCTGCGAAAATTTATTAAATTATACAGAGAGTCATGCACGATAATATTTTATATACCTATCCAGGAAGAGAAGAGATATTTAAGTTTTATAAATAAGAGACCACTATCTCTCAGGGAAAATTGAAACTTGAACTCGATCGGAAATTTCGTAGTAAAAAGTTTGCATGGAAGGAAGAATTAAGACAATAGCTATTTGTGTATCAAGAGCAGAAAGTAGTACTTTGGCAGTCGAGACAGAAAGTTGCTCTTTCGAAACTACCAAAGGACTTTCTTCTCAAAATACACACAAGATTTTTTCTACGATCACACCAAAACAAAATTAATTGCCATTGTTTGTACTTAGCAGTTTTCAGATTGCAGTTTCGTGTACCTACCTATGTACGTAAGCAACACTTATTACATTAATGTCAGATGTTTTTTAGATTTCCCTATTTCTCATTAAATTATTACGGAAAATAATGTTGGATTTAACATATTAGAAAATCAACTAAAATATTTTATTCTACAGTTTATATTAAAATAGCTACTAGTTCTCTTTTATATATGAATAAAATTAGGCGTGCGCTAAAGTTACTTTCTGCTTAAAAGCGCCAATAATGTCAAATTATGGCAGCTCGCGGAAAACATCAGCTTTGCAGTTGCTTTTCAAGGCACAAAAGACGACTTTCGATAGTGGTCGTAGAAAAAATATTTTATATAGACTAGATACTTTGGGGGTCGACAAGCGGTCCTTTGAATTTTTTATTTTCCAGCTTTAACTTTTTCGGATACTAGTATTTACGCTGGAAATCGAAAAAATAAATATCCCCACCCCTCCACAACCGGCATTATATGGAGATTTTTTACTTGGATCACGTACTGTATAAATATTCATATTCATGTTTTTAAATTGAAAAAAAAATTGACATGAAACGGTTATTTTATAGTTGGCATTCAATAAAATGAAACATTTCCAATTAATTTCGACTTAATTCAATAAGTTATTATATTTTTTTTACAACCTTTCAACAATCTATTTGGGAAAGATTATAAAAATTCAAACACACTGACTTTTTATTCAATTGAATAAATTTATCCTGTCCTCCCACCTCGATGTCTCTACTATTATACCATATTTCAATATATATACCATCATTTTAATTATGTTAAATTTTTTTTCTTAAAAGTACGTCATTAGTGAAGGTTTTATTTAATCGTTTTTATCTTACTGTAAACTTATTAATTTGAATGTATAACTGAATGAATTTAACAAAAACCGATGACGATAAAATACCTACTTCAATAATCCCATTTCAATATTCTAACTAGGATTATCAGGATTAAGACTGAATAGATTACATGATATATACTTAGATATGATTATTTTATTTATTAAATTCGTTCAAAACTATAGTCTATATAGAAAGGACAAGGAGTAATAAATCATTCATTTAAGTAGATTTCATAGACGTACCAAAATATATTTTAAGAGGGTATACCGTAAGGTACATTTTGTATTGAACAACCCAGTTTTCTTAGAAACATTATCGGGAATATTATTTTAAAAGAAAGTAGGTACATTAAATCAGTACTTAGTATTAGTTCTTTGAGTAAAGTTTTCTTAGAAACATTATCGGGAATATTATTTTAAAAGAAAGTAGGTACATTAAATCAGTACTTAGTATTAGTTCTTTGAGTAAAGTTGTATGAAGTTGTATGGTTTTCATAATATTGTAAACAGTTGGAATATATTTAAAACATTTGTTGAATGTTAATTGTGCAACTACCAAACAATGTCGATAAGCCAAGGACCATCTAAACGACCAAAAACAGGTCCATTATCTTTAAATGAAAAAACTCTGATATTGAATTGTTATATATCATTGAAAAACAAGGATACAAGTGCAAGTGTTGATGATATTGTGGAATTAACGGCTGCTATGTTGTGTGTTGCTACATCAACAATTTATAGATTACTAAAAGAAAGCAAGAATGGAACTCTTCAACCCCCTAAAACTCCTTCAGGCCGAAAACCAATTGAGATCGATGAGTCATTAAAACAAAGACTAAGGCATAAAGTCCATGGATTTTACTTACGAAAGGAAATTCCAACACTTGACAAAATTATGACATCAGTGCAAGAAGATACGGACTATCCAAAATTCTCCAGAATGACATTATGCAAACTTTTGAAAGATGTGGGTTTCAGATATACAAAACATAATAGAAAATATCTCTTGATAGATAAACCAGAAATAGTTTTTTGGAGAAGAGACTATTTAAGAAGCATTCGACATGCCAGAGAACAAAATTTGAAAATCTTCTACTTTCTAATAAAATTCTGATTTAAGAGACCTTTAATTTATCAATAATTAATCATACAACAAAGCACTTACTGTCAAAATAACAAATTTTAAATTTTTAAAAACTCCATCGGAGAATCATGTCATATGTAACTAGATGTCAGCAAATAATTGAATAAAAAAACAAATTTAAAATTTCTCGAGAACTATCAGAGTTAGATATAGGCAACCCTAATACCAACTGAAAGGTAATAAATTCCCACGTTCAACAGACCCAACAGATACAGGGTATTCCATTTAAATTAAGCCAGAAATTTATGTATTAAATGGTTAGTGTTATACTGTCATATTAAAAACACCCTGTATAAGATAGCATACCAGTAAATATTGGAAACAGAATGTTAAAAGCTTCTAGTGAGATGGTGTAAAGCAAATGTGGTTATTCGTTTTATTTTGAAGTTATTGTATTTTTTCGGAGGGTCTACAAATTATGTAAAATCGATTTATCCTGGAAACTGAACTAGATAGGTATAGGGAAATGTTAATGAACTCACATCATTTTTAATAGAACAATTCAAAAATGTGATAAAATACAGGGTGTTCCATTTAAAGGAACCTAACTTTGATACGGCACGATTTTTTGGAGCACCCTGTATATTCCAAAATATTTTTAAATTATAGTCCTAAGTAATCTACTTAATTGTACATCTTATTTTTCCTAATTATATTTTCCGTTAAGACGCCAGAGAATAGTTCGTTCAAAGTGCCCCACCCTGTATATATATATATTCGTTATTTTTTTTAATATCATTTATTGCCTCTAAAATATTTAAAAAAAAAAACGAACACGTTTTATACCGTAAAAAATATATTAATATAAGTTGACGGCTACCAATTTAACAAGACACATGAATTTTGGAAATTTTTACAAAAAAAAACATTCATATAAATGATGAACTGCTTGTACTTTATAGATACTTTGTATATGATTAGTTTATTCTTATAGTAATGCCCGGTAAATTAAACAAACTAATTTACGTCTGTATATATTTAAAAAAATAGGATATGCTGATCTTCAAAGAAGCGTAGACATAAATAATATTCCTTGATAACATCAGAAAAAAAAACATTCAGCCACTGAACGTGACTCAAACACTGAAATAAAACCATTAATCAAACTTCAAACCATTACTACCACTTTAACAGTAGCCGTAGAGCTACCAGTTAACAAGGTCCAACTGCCTGTTAAAAGTCGTGATCAGAGCACAATTCTAAAAGGCTCACTAATTGTCAATTGAAGGAGGTCCGATGGACAGTTGTCTCGTTCCGCCAAATTACCTGTTGACTGACAGACAGTGTGAAAAGAAGCCTTTTTTTTTCTATTTTTCCGTGTTCTTTTGCCTACACAAAAAGCCGTTGTATCCACGGATGTCTTCATTAACAACTTGTTGGTTAGTCATTAATATCATTTGAAATATTTGTACGTAACGGGTTTTAGATGGAATTAATGATGATACAAAAAAAATGTTGAGTAACCAAGTCTTTTTTAAATAAATTAAAACTAATACATCTTGATCGGTAATCATTTGTATAATGTTTAAATTTCTATTAAAAATAAAAAATATTCGGTACATTGACATTGGCGTGGACGAGTGTATTTGTCACATCAAACAAATTAAATTAATATAAAATTAAATCCAGTCCTAAAACAACTTTTGGGCCCACTATTTTCTTTGGAGATTCACTGAAGCTAAAATAGTTCCATGGGTTCAGTGGAATTGACAAAACAAGAAGCTAAAAAATCCAATAGATATATTATGTAAATTCATTTTCTCCACGATCATCACAGAATTTGCCAATTCTGAAATCAAATTTAATCACAGAACTATGGAATTCTCTCTCTTGAGATTGAAGATGTATCTTTTAGTGCTAAGAAAGGTTCATGCCAGTGGCGGCTCCTCGAAGGAGGCTCAGCCTCCTCAACAATTTATCCAGCAAATAGCACCAGAAATATTTTGTTGATTATTCTTTATTTTTTTTCCCGTTTATCTGAAATTTCTTGATTTCACAATTAATTCCCCGTTCTCACTACTTATTTTACTACTTTTACACTATACTTTTTTTACACTAAACACGTGTTGCTCAACACAGTTGCCGTTTTTTCCACCAGTCCAATTGGTATTACCGTAAAAAATAGCGGAATTGGCAACACTCTCAGTAGGCTAGCTTTTAGCGATTGCGATGATATACGAACCAATACGAACTACGGAATACAGAATACGAGCTTGGGTTCGTGCGTGCTTGTTTTATTTTAGATGAATAGCGGGAATAATCAAGCTTTGGTTTTTCTTGATACTTTTAAATTAATATTTGAACAAACAGATGTTATCAGATGTTATTTTTCAAATTTTACAACATAAATTCACTGATATAATTTATTCAAAAGAGCGTTTGAAGCATCTCATTGAAAAAATTTCAATTTAATATTTATTTTCCAACTGAAGAGGCTCCTCCCGTGAAAACGAGGAAAACATATAATTTGGTAGACAAGAGACTACATTATAAACAACTTTTTTATGAAATTTTAGATACTAGTAAAGGTCAAATTTTGATTCGATTTTCCGATTTACATGAATTGAGGATTTTAAATTGACGAATAAAAGCCTATTCGAATGATTTTCAAAAGAGTTTTCCAATACACTATTAGATACTTATCTTAATTCTAAAATATAAATTTTTTGATTAAATAGAACTGCACAATGAATTATGCAAGCCCAAAAAAAATTTTGCCAAGGCTGGACAACAATTATAATTTTATAATTTTGTCACTGAAGTAGCTGGTGCGGTCGCTGCGCAAAGGTTAAATTAACTGGCTGAATAGAGTATATTTTTATGTCCAGCCTCCTCCCCTAAAAAGTAAACGAGCTGCCACTGGTTTATGCAGGAGATAAAAAGAGAATTTTAAGTGATTCACAGGAACTCGAATAGGAAACAATTGATGATAATCGTATACCTCTGATTCAACTACTGATGTCTCTAAAATGAAGGTTATTATTGGTCCAATAGTTAAAATCCAAGTGTTGGAAGTGTTGAAATTTTGTTTAAAGTTCTAAAGGAAGAGCACTGGTTGTACTTTTCGCCAAACAAAAATTCAAATTAACTGAAAACTATTTGAAAATTTCCTGTTACAATGACACTTTGTACGCTACTGGATTTGAACTTCCTCTCACTATCTTTTTCAACTTTTCAACCCCTAACTAGACTTAATAACAGCCTTAAATCAACAGTATAATTGGTAAACCAATTAAAATATCCATTAAATTAAATTTATGAGTTCCACTGCACTAAACTTGTGTATTGTGTATATACCTGTATATTAACAATATATATTTATGTGGAGTATGTAATGCATTCAAGGCAATTAATTTAATTGGAATGCTGTTAGTATTTCTTTTCATTAACATGTGATTATGTTTTTTTAAACAATGTGGATTTGTGCTTAAATTATCTTAACATAATTGATTATTTTTTCGTCCCCTTGGAAACTATAGATTGGTTTTTAATGGAATCGCAAAATTTTCGCGGTAAAATCTATAATAAAATTGTAATAAGTACCAAGGGTGGAATTATGGAAAACATCACCCTGTA
>CAJUYG010003855.1:0-19063 GCA_910591675.1 Galerucella calmariensis | reverse complement strand
GTTACTGTTCCTCCAAAGTGCGAATATTAAAAAGAAATGGTTGCTAGGTCCGTTTTTCGCTCTCAGATTAGCAAACTTTTGATACAAATGTATAGGATTGATGTTTGTACCGGATTTTTAAATAACCGTTAAACGCCAACTTGTATACGTTCTCGAATCTGAAATCGCGATGAGTAGAAATCCCTTTTAATTGCAATCCAGAATGGTTGGTGTGAAATACCTTATAGATATGCCAACCCCGATGACGTTGAAGTGTAATCCAATACCCGTCGGTGCCTATAGCACGGGAAGTAGTTGCTGCTTTTCAGTTGAGCGGTCATTGTTTTTTAAAAATATTTTTCAAAACTCATAAAGCGTTAGAGCAATCATTATCCTGCGATATCTATCGGTAACGCGCTTTATCAAATACGACAATACTACAGTAAACTGTAATAATACTTCAAGATGATAATAATAATGAATTATGTGAAAAAAATCTAATTATTGATGTGTGATGTTATAGTAAATGGTAATTTGATATTTTTCTCCCATAGATGTATGGACGAATCGCACTAATTGACTGTATTGGCTTATGGGAAGCGTGAAAAGAAGTTAACGTACGTATCAAGAAAAAGCTTTTATATAACAGAGGCTGAAAATACCTGTATTTTAAGACCTTCTTCAAAGATTACGATGATCAATATAAATATCAAGTCATGGTACTTTCTTAACGCTCTTCAAGACATACCTGCGAACTTCTAGCTTGGAATAATAATATATTACACACCAAGGTGGTGAAGACTATTATTATTGATCGAGCACCAAAACTAATTCGCGAATGTCTTTGCCCCGAGCGGAACGAGGTGCGAGGCTTATAAATGTCTTCATCACAGAGGTGCATATAAAATTTTTTCTACTACTAGCCAAATTTAATAGATTGAAAATAATTTCAATTATACACTTTTTCATTGCTCAAATATTACTTACCAAAGAATCTTTAATGGGAGAACGGTACATTGTTGTAATGACAATTTAAACATACACAAATACCATTATCAGTGGTTTACAGCACAACTTGAGTGTTCAGAAGACATTCAATATATACTCCACATTCTACACCATAACGCACCACAAGAAACGATATCCCCCGCGTCGTCTGACTGGCAAGTACACTGTCTGTTTTCGCTTCATATATTATGAACGTACTCCTTATGTAATCAGTCATTTTTGGCTGAGCTCTAATTTCAAACTAATAGCACTCTCATTAAAATACTTTCAAATTTATAGGAAATTTCAAGCAGCAAAATCTCCTGGGTATATAACAATATGCTGCACAAAAATTTTAATTAACTACTATCCCCGTATTCTCAAAATATTTGAATTTGTCCACTATAGATCTGATAGAGCAACAATTATTATCAACCACCAATAGAGAAATTCAACTCCTCAGTTGGCTAAAAGAAGCAATAATTGTGAACTTCACAGCTAGCAGTGGAAAACAATCTTCTAATAATTAAACTCTTCAATTGTTCAGTTGATACACCGTTACTCAATCCATAATCCCAACCTTTATTATAAGAATAAAACACATCGTGATCCAAATAAACGCGGTTCAACAGAAAAACACAATCCTCTTTCTCCGCTACTAGCCTGAGATCGAAGCCGCATCAGTTCGTTGATCGGAACTAATCCTCAAACATTTTTGATAAAAAGTACAAAACCAAACCAGCTTATGAAAAATATGCAATCCACTCAGCTTATTAAATTTCTTAAATAGAGGAGAGAAGTAAGTGAAAACCAATGCTCCACCGTCTCTGATAAAATTTGTGGATGGAATAGAAATATGAAACTTGGAGAAAGTCCGACTAATAATCGATTGAAACTAGAATACGAATACCTAGTATAAAAAACTATTGGAAACGTATTAAGATTACAAAACAAAATTTCAAGTTTTAACCAGTCCAGATAAATGGAAAGTGGATAACAATGAAATTAATTTTGAGCAATCAAAACATTTGAAAAAGTTCTTCATAAATATTGGAATACTAATCCAGTGAATAAAGGGAAATCCGACATTCCAAGTTTCTCAACAAGTTAATCTTCACTGCATGTTGCAATCTCTCACTTATATAAAAATCATTTCCCAGCTGAGAGATGATAAGTCCTAGGATGTAACAGTATGGAAGCCAAAACTTTGAAATTAGTGTCCAAATACATAGCAGATCCTTTATTATGCATAAATAATAAAAATCTAAACATGCTATCCATTGTTACTTTTGTTGAATTGAAATATATCAGCCTGCATTGATTTTGTTCTTCTCCCTATATTGTAAACAACGCATTATGACACTGCTTTGGAGAGACGTAAGTAACAATTACTTAAAAGGTATCGATTGCCCTTGACGACGGATGATAATTTATGCCATATAAAACGTGTATCTCATTCATTTATAGGAATATAAATGGTTTAATTATAACAATTATGAACAATATTCACATAAATTGGATAAAAGTTTTCTCAATTTGTATGAAATGTTTTGTTTTGACTGCATAATGTCTCCATCTCTAACCAAGTTTTCTGTTACTCTTGAAAAACTGTCGGATATTTCTGGCTTCGTTATATTATATGAAATTTTATTTGCAACTTCCTTGTTGTTGTAGACGCTCTCTGCTACACAACTTTCCTCAATGGTTGTGGATTTTTATCCGCCATGTCGCTTGAGATCTGAGACATAAATTCTAGGATACGATAATAAAGTGACTGACGTTCTTCCAAAGGAGAATCCAGTATACTCATTGCAGTTATCAAAGTTCAGAAATTAAACAATTCTACCAGGAATTGAAGAAATCGAGTTTTTGCCAACAGGCTGGTGGTTCAAGCACTTTCAATTTTGATATCGCATGAAAAAGCGAGGTTCAAAATTCATGTGGGATCCTATAACAATGTAATGTCCAACCATTTTTAAGTAACTAACCAACCCATCGTCACTTTTAGTCACAGTAAATTAACGTGCCATACCATTTTTGGAATCAACAAAAGTAACAATTATGACTTATTTGCCTTGATTTAAAGTTGTCCATTTTCATTGCACAGAGTTCACCACAACTGCACTCTCCAGCAATTCCCATTATCATCACCACCTTTATAATTGAATAAATATTAGTGGCTTCAAACAGGAATTTATTCACATCTTCCCTGTCAAACACATTAGATTTTTTTGAGTTTAAATAGGTTATTTCTTCTTTTCAAAAATGCTCGAAGCTTGGGATACTTACTTGGAAATATACAGGGTGTCCCAGGAGTTCGTACCAAAAACTTGGGAGGTGATAGAAAGACTAAAAATAATGATGATATTTCATATAAAATTTTTTCTTTAGGCCCTTCGTTAACGAACTATAGGGCTCTAAAGTTGGGAATGAAAAATGGTTTTTTATTCACAATTAATAAATAGCTGATTGGAAATTAGTAATATTTCAACGTTAATAAACACCATAATTGCACACTTTTTGGTGGGATATACAAGTCTACAACATACTTGTGAACTTGGGTACCGACTAAATTGAATGGTGAATGCGCGATTTTTTTGGTAAGTAAAACTTTTTTCAGTTATAAATGCAATAATTGGCTTTTGTGAACATTTCGAGAGATATCAAGTCCTCTTAAGAAATCTCCATAACATTAACGGTTTAAGAGATACGGGCAATTTTATGTCGCACGGCACACCTATTGGCGCATTCACATTTATTTTGAATGTACAATTACAGAAAGCATCCTGTATTATTAATAAATTATTAATTTTATATGAAACACCTTCATTATTTTCAGTCTTTCTATCACCTCCCAAGTTTTTGGTACGAACTTCTGGGACACCCTGTATATAATATTTTTTTTTTATGGAAAAGTGAACGGCAGCATAAAATGTTCACACCATAAGCTTGATGGAGACTTCAATACAATATATTTATGCAAAAAACACGGTTTCTGAAACTGCACTAGCAGTCTTTGTTCGGAACCGTTTCTAGAAGTATTGATACGTTGCTTCATATTTCTTCTATGATTTTTCTGGCAGCATCGAGAGACAAGTGATATGGTTTATTTACGATAAAAAGACGATGACGTTGCAAAACAAAATATTGTGATGTTGCCAAGCTGTAGTTTTTTTCCTTTACTTAACGAAAACTATAAAAGTCAATCTGATGTTAGATTGACAGTTCTTCTTTTTCATTGTTCCGTGCCTCGTAGGGCGTGAGTCAAAAATATTCATTTAAAAATAAAAGGCTTTTATGATAGGCTTGATTAATTTAATATAAATATTTATTCATGAAAAACTATGGATAAGATACAAGAA
Organism: Galerucella calmariensis; assembly: GCA_910591675.1. Classification (NCBI taxonomy): domain Eukaryota; kingdom Metazoa; phylum Arthropoda; class Insecta; order Coleoptera; family Chrysomelidae; genus Galerucella; species Galerucella calmariensis. The sequence goes on along the minus strand of CAJUYG010003855.1, from coordinate 14,735 downwards.
ACAGTAACCAATGTCCAACCATTCTATATTAAAATTAACATCCAATTATTTTACATAGAAGAGGATTGAATGACGAACTGTAGGTCATTATACCTTATTCTATACTCTATAGAACCATCTTCAACAGCACTGTAAGGGTTTACACTAAAAGGAATCAATACAAGCTGTAATCATCTTCATGCAAATTTAAATATTGTTCCTTTATATAATATCTTATATTTATTATAATAAAAATAGAATGAAAAATATAGATACACAAAATAAAATTTTGTTACATGATATGAAAAATCTCCCATTTTATCAGTATTATACTGTGGTCGTTTACATGTATAGAATTTCTATATATAACGAATGATTAGGTAGATGGTCTGATATTAATCTCTTCACTTATGAAGGTAGGTATACTTTTGTGTCATCACTGTTACATTATGTGAAACAAGAAGTGAATCTAGATCCTTTGAATAATTTTGTGATCTAATGAGTCTATTTCCCACCCAGTCATACATTGGGCAGTTGAATTAAGATGCTCCATTCGTATCTCTGTTTCATATTATTCACACCTTGTCAGTTTTAATTTTGTGTGAGGTGTTATTCACAAAAATATATCGACTTCGGTAGCTAACCACATGCAGGGTGTGCTATTAGACTTTTTATATATAGATGTTAATCCACCAATGCAAATTGGAATATCAAGTCAACATTTCTTTATGAACAACTGGAATGACCTGCTCATGCTCAAAGTCTCTGCTCCTTCTGCTAATAATTTTAAGATTGTATGGCAATTACGTTAAGTCACTACCTACCTGATTTTATATTGTATTCCAAAGTTTTACTTGTGTTAATAATGAAAACAATAACTTGTGAATATACATTTTATTTCAAATAGGTAAACTAGTTGGTTATCACGATACAATTATTTAATCTAAACATTTATGTACCTCTGAAATAATTCCACAATAATTTCAGAAATACTTTTCTTTTATTTGAGTGGGTCACTCAAAACAGTCTACCATGTTATTTGGCAGTCTTCATTGAAAAAAGAAAAAAACGGGCTGTTTTTTGTTTTAATTTGTGTATTATAAAATAACTGTACCTAATTAATTTAATAATAGTTATTAGTGATTTTGAAAAGGTAGAAATAAAGCAAATTGGATAAAGATATACAAAAAATAAAACACAAGATTTCCACTACTCCACCACAAAATCATCACTATCTTTATCGTCACTATCAAAATTAATAATAAGTGGAGGCACATCCTGTCTATCGAATACTACTTCTCTATCCCACCAATCTTGTATGATTTTTTCAGTGTGTTCTACTGTCTTTGACCAAATATCAGGTGTCACTTTTTCTAAGGCCTTTTTCCATACACCTATTGCTTGTTCTGTGGAAGAACCATCACTTCCCACATGATCTCTATAGAAATTTTTAACTATGCCCCAAATATGTTCAATTGGGTTGAACATACAGTGGTAAGGGGGAAGTCGAAGCACTCTGTGACCATATTTTTCAGATAATATGTCAGCTTCATAAACTGTTGGTGGTTTATTCCTACAAAAATGCATATATTTAAACAAAATAAGTTATCCAAGTATTACCATATATATTGAAACATATTTCTTATATCAACTTACAGTTGTACTAAATTCAATAATTGGGTTTTGAAGAAAGTATTTTCAAAAGGAATATCATTTTGTATCAACCAGTTCTGTATATCAGCTTTTTTGGTAGCTGTTGTTGGTACTTTATTGATCACTGTACTGTGATAACTTGCATTATCCATTACAATCGTGGTAGGTTCTTCTAAGTTCACTAAAAGCTGGTATTCGAACCAATGCAAAAAATTCTCTCGGTTCATCTCACTGTGGTAATCACCATCTTGTTTTTTGGAAGAAAAAACCAGCTCTGCTCCAGGAATAAATCCAGAAGAGGAACCAGCATGCAATACTATATACCTACAATAAGGAAATAACAAATTACTACTAGGTTTCTTGGACATACTGCATAGCTCAAAACAACTATTAATAATTAAATAGATTTAAATAAAATAGTGTGACTAGTAAATATTTGGAAAAGTCTTAAAATGGCAGGAATGTTAGTACATCATAAATTAATTGCTAAATTTAATTATTCAATTACCTTGGACCACCAATTTTGGTTTTTTTAACACTTCTATTATTAGAATCTTGCCAAGAACGTCCAACAGTACCATCTTTAAATATCCAGGTCTCATCCAAAAACACAAATTTATATAAACCTTCCCTTTTTATCTTGACATATTCATGTAGAAAATGTACACGTTTTAATGCAATATGTGGCAACTCCATTAAACCACGACGAGGCTCATCTTTTTGGTATTTGAATCCAATATTTTTCACTATCTTCCAGAGTGATGTTAAACAACCATTATAGAGTTCACGCTCCTGGAGTTTGTCTCTTAAAGTTTTCAAGGTTATGTGTTCTTCTGAAAAAATATTGTGTTAGTTAATTGTGAATAAAATAAAACAGTAAATTCAATATACTCACTGTTTCCATACATTTCGTATATAACATTTCGGAAAGCATTTTGATCAAAGTTATCAATTTCAACAGTAGGTTTTATGCGTTGTCTCTTTTTAGGTGGGCTTTTAGGCTGTTCACCTCTATTGTGATTGGCGGCAATACGGTTAACAGTGGTAACGCTAACTTGTAAAGCTTCTGCAACTCTCTACAATATAATTACTCCAATTTATAAAAGAATAATACATCATATTTGATTCACATAACCTAACATTAAAAACATCTAATCATTTACATTTAAATATGTAACAATAATATTAATAATGATGAATACAAATAGCGAATACTATTTACTTACGTCTCTTACAGCAGTAAGCGGGAGAAGCGGGCCCCCATTTCGGCATTCTCGTTCAAAATAGTTCAACAAAGATGTTACCATCTCTTGGCATTGTATTAACCACACACTGCAGATTTGCGTAAATAATTAGTTATGAAAATAACTGTTTTTTTAATCTTAAAGAAGAAATTAATTTAAAAGCACCAAAAAAACTTGTAAATATCAGACGATGATCGAATGTCAATAAACGTCAAAACAGAATGGAGAATTTTACCAGTTGATCTGACAACGTCTTGAAGTTCTGCCAACCCGTTACCTGTAAATTGCCCTGGCTGTTGAGGATAAATTGTATTTACAGTTGGTAAATTAATATTTATTCTGATAAGCAGGAAAGTAACTAAAACTGACGTCATCGTCTTTTTATCGTAAATAAACCATATTTGCGGATTGTTTCATATCTATTAGGCTGTTATATAAATCTATAATTTCGAACTTTATTGCCAGCCCTCGCAATCACTCGAGCGCAAAATCGTTCTCGACTACTAAATCTTGATAATTAACTATATTCGTACTCACCTAAGTTGAATGGATTAAAAAATCGAACCAGTTCTCACAAGAACTGATTTTAATAATAAATACACTTTCAATCCAAAAATTCGCCGAAAAAAACAGGACAGTAAACTAAGCTCGCATAACCTAAAATGCAGTAGTGTCAAATTCAACTTGTAGTACGACGTTACGTCATATTGTTGTCTCTTCTTACGATTACTACCACAAATTCAAAGAAACGATTACGTATGTCTTGTGAAGAAGACAATCGATCGTATGTTGTTATGTTTGATTCATATTGATAGAAGAAGATAGTATGTAAATAATATGTGTTTCATAAATCGTGGATTGGGGCATGTGATAAGAAATCACCATTGTTTATGCTGTATACTCATATAATACGAGTTCAATTAACAGCGTTGTTGGAAACTCTCGCACCAAGAGATTATTTCTGAAACGGATGAATGGACCGTTGTGAAATTCTTGGACGATGTATGCGATTTCATTTTGCATATTTGAAAGCAAATCTTAAATGTTTTTGACGTTAGCCTTCAGCGGATAGTCGCTATCTTGAATTTTTTGAAATATCAAGGACCGTATTACTAAGAAATTTCTTATTACTTCTCACAATAATATCAAACTGGTCAATTGACTTACCTCAAGGAAAATTGAACCTTATTATATGGGTATTGTCTTCCGAAGAATTACAAAATAACCACTTGTAGTAGCAATTGGTTACTTTGTAATTTGAGAACGGCAATACAGAATATAATAGCAATAAATGACTTCTCTCGGAAATTATACTAGAAATTTAACGAGAATATCAAAATTGTAATTTCGAACAAAACTAGATGTTACAGAAATTTATAAGCTGAACATTCATTGAAGCTGCAAATACTTAATACACAATGAGAAATGCTTCGTTTCAAAGATAATTCTTCGAGGCTTTTTAGCAACGCTGTATATATGTTACAGGGAAAGTCGATTGTTAGAAAGAGTTGACTCTCACTAAACACATCAGTTAAAGTTGATTTAGAATGAGTAAACACTTTTTTTCTAGAAAGAGATAACCATGACTGCTGTGATTTAGTAAAAGTTGATTATATGGTGATAATACGCGGGTTACAACGTATTGGATATTTTTCAAAAATGGGAAGGGTGGATGCATTCAATACATTGTAACGCGCATATCAAAAGTTAATCAAGAAGGGAAGGATGATTCCAATGATTATATTCCCTTTCCCTTCTTGAAGGTAGGAGTTGAGTTATGGTGGGTTAATTTCTAGCCAAAGTCTACTTCCACTACCTCCACACAGTGAAAGTATACTTTATATAGATATAGTCAACTCTGACTAGTACATGTTTATCAAATTTCAATACTCCTAGGTTTTATGAATTTTTTAAATGTCCTAGAAGAGAAATACTACATAAGTGATTTAGGTAATCTTCAAATTTGTGAGTAGTTATACTAAACTATTACCTTTAACATCTATTGATAGCATGGTCTCCATTCCAGAATTATGATCTGAGAGTTTCTAGATAGATGATATCTACCTTCTACTGTCGAGGCACCAATATGCCAAAAACCGGTCTACAAGTGATATTGTTCCTCATAATTACAAACCAGAATGGTTGGTTATATCTTGCAAAAATACGAACTCCGCTCAACTTATTTATATTACTAAGGTATGCTTCATTTCTATATATTCGAATATTGAATGAAACCCCATCTTATTGAAACAAAAAACATACAACCTATAGATTAAAATTGTTCATGAAAGATAGAAACGAAATTCAATATCTTAACCAATGTCTATTTCAGGTTAGAAATTCTTTTGAAAGGCTGGTATTTAGTAAAAGGAAACTATCCACTATATTGCTGTATAGGTATAAAATAACATTAAATCGGCTTACATATTATGTTACAGATACTTCTGTATAAATTGTAACTTGCTTTCTGTTCATGATGAATAGACTTTCTGCTGGTGACTCCTGGCTTTGCCCTCAATCAATTCAGAAATCATCTTACCAATATTCCATTTAAACGTTGTGACGTCTCTCACAAGTTAGTATTTTCTTTTGTGAATGTTCATAGACTTACTAGACGGTTTTTCACTTATGAATTCCAATTTTACTTTTTATTAATACTTTTTTTCCGTCCTTCCTCCCTTTCATATCAAAATCAACCACCTCCAATTGTTTCTTGTTTATTAAAACCTCGCTGTCTTCCCAGTTTCATGGGAAAAATGTTAAAATTTCCTTTCTATGATTGATTTCGAGAATCTGAAGCTGGTGTCACATATCTGTCCGCGATCACTGTCACTTCACTTTTTAAACTAATGACATAAGTTTGAAAAAAAATATTGTTTCCCCTATCTACAAATAATTATTTAATATATTTTTAAAATCTATTTGAAGAAATTTCAAAATATCTCCAGGCTTCAACTAAGGTGAATGTTTCTCTGCTATCCAATGATATTGTGCACTAGAAATCTGAATTGATATGCAATTTGCAAGTGGTGGGTGGGTTCATCCATGCCTGAGGACCTACATTGTTCTTCTTCCATTTTTCCAGGTGTCCATTCTGTCAAAACCCGTTGGAATCCCTGTTAAGACTCTCAGTGTAGTTTTACTTCGACTTATGCATTCATTTGATCTAAATGGATTTTAGCAGAATATTCGATGATCTAAGCCCAACTAGATCTCCCCAATGGTTAGATTTTTTTTCGGCTTCATGTATTTCTTTCAATAATACATTGGACCTGATAATGCAAAAGACTTCCAGCCCCTAAAAGGGTGGTTCGTTTTTTCTTTTCCTTATATTCCAGTGTATCTTGGAATCCACAGTGAAGTGACTATATTGTATATGGACGCTGTTATGCAGAAATGTGTTAACTCACAAAAAAGTTTATTTTGAGTTGAAATTACTATTGTGTAATGAAGGGTACAGAGATTTCTCTCATGAGAAATTAACACGAAAAAAAAAATCCTTGTATCAAAAAAATTTAAAAAAAGTTAACCCACGAATGCTTTTGTTCTGAATTTTTATTAAGCAATAACATCCAAAGTATCTTAACACCTTTTTGCATATCAGTCACAAAGATGGACCTTCATTTCGCAGTAATGTTTTAATCACCGCTTGACACACTGTTGCTAAATGGAGAAACGTGACACGTGAGACGATGAACATGTGAAAAACATATTAAGAGCATTCGAAGCTGTTTTGAAAATAATTGGAATTTTGCAGCATATTGAAACTACATTTTTTCAAGCTCAACACATTCTTGCAAGATATCGTGATCAACGTGTCAACGTGTTACAATATTAGCATAAATATTAGGGTGAGCCAAAAAAAAAAAATGCTATGATTAGTCTTCAAGAATATTATTTACAAGAATTTATAATATCGGTAATGTATCAGTTTGTGAGAAAACGATACTGAGCACATTTGTTATTAGCCAATCGCGCATAGATGTTGCTTTAGCTAAAACAAAACCATTGGTACCACTAAACAATCTAAGAGGATTGGCCGTTGGAGGAAAAAATTAAATGTCAGATGCTCAATTGAATAGCATGAAAAATTTTCTTGATAGTCTGCCAAAATATAAGTCTCACTATTGTAGGAACAGCTTGTCATCCAACTTGAGAAATAAATCAAAAGAGGAGATACAATTTGCAAAATATGATGCCTCCATTGAAACTCTCACATTTGATTTGGAAAAAACGCATAATTTGCCTAGACTTACAACCAGTAGAGTCTAATACGAAAGTCAAATGAATTTATTTAATTCAGAAATTTATTGTGGAAGTACAGGTCAGGGTTTTTTCAACGTTTGGCTAGAGATAGATTCAGGTCGTGTCTGTCAAGAAGTAGGATCCTGCCTGGAAAAAATTTTGGTCAGACGTTGATCCGCAACTAGAAGCTATAACTAACAGAAAGCAAGACACCGACAAAATTAAGATATCCTGGCTGGAAACCTTTGAAATTGTGGTGAAAAAATAATGGAATTGGCAATCTTCATTCCAACGAAGTCACTGGTGATTCCATTAAATCAAAAATTGTCAATATTTTAAAAATGAGTGGAGTTCATAAACAAGAAATGTTTAAAAATATTGAACTTCCTTTGCTTTGGCCTACTGAAAAACCAATCTGAATTGCAAAAGTAGAATATTTAAAGGATATGTTGAAGTTAATTCTGAGCGATGCAAAGTAGTTTTATAACTTTCTTGGAAAATTGTCAAGTGCCTTTTTTGTAGATGACGTGGATGGCTACGGGCAGGCTGTCGATTTTGCTATTAAAACTATCGAGATGGATCGAATTGATACCACTGACAACCATCATAAGGAGGACGTGATCGTGACATAAGCCTTTTTAACTGATTTCATGGCACGTTCTCATTTTCCAATGTGCCAATAAAGAATGTAATGCCTCATTTATTTAAATTGTTACCTTGTTTCGATTTTTGATTTTCTACTCCAGTGTTGATGAACTGAAACATTCCTATACACCCTAGACTAAAACTGTATGGAAGTTTTTGAAAAGTGTTAATGTTAAGGTATGTTTAACTACTCAATTTATAACAAATATGTGAACAATTCCATTTCAATACTTCACACAACAGTGTCAAGTCACATGGAGTGTGATGGAATACTTTGGTTCTCTATTTCTACATAAATGTGTTATGTGGGTTAACACATGTCTTAGAATGAAATAAAGTTCAGCAAAACTGTGATTTAGAAGGTAATGTTGTTTTTTTCTATTATCTTAATGTTTTCATCTGCCCAGTAAGATACTTCGGAATCCACCGATACATCACAACTGTCTAGATGTACCGATAGAGAGACTAGAAATGCTAGAAACTGCCCAATGCCTTAAAAGAAAATGATTTCTTGGCGTTGAGCGTTAATCAATTGAAAATAAAAATTGAATGGTGAACGCTTTTGCCTAAGTAAATTACAATTTGGGGATAACAGAGATTGGTAACCTGTGGAATTCATTTAGAATTCTGATTATCATTTATATAAAAAAAACAAAGACGGCTTCTAATTTCAATGAAAAAATTAGAAAAATCCAAATTAGAAATCAGCGAACATTCAATTATTGTTATTTGCCAATGATTTGCTGTTGTTATATTCTATTGGTTTGTTAGCAACAAGATTGCGGCTGAAAAATTCGATATCTGTTCACTGATGTTGCAGCTGTGACTATTTTTGTAATTTCCCTTTCATCATCACTTTTTGGACTGCTATGTATTATATGAGCTCATTTACTGAGCAGCAGAGGTTTTCCGCTGATTCTAGAACCGTATATTGATATTTTTTGTTGAAACTCATCTTTTATCTGGCCCTGTAGCTGAAGCGACGGATTCCTTTATATTATTTTCCAATCCTCGCGTTTTCTAAATTGTCACAAGCAGTAGTGTTTTGAAGTCCTCATTCAGTTTTTCCGTATTACTTGTGTTGGCCTCGTCGCTAATATCTATTCTCATCTCTTTTTGTTGCTTTATTTTTCATGTACTGGACCAGCTCTCTAGATTGCTATCACTAACGGCTCGGGCACGAGGTGATGATGGGTTCAAAATTTCTGCTGAGAGCATCATGTTGTCGTCTTCCTCCAAGTCTATGTCCATCTCGCGTATTGTACTATCTTTAATGTCTTTGTTTGCCACGATTTATTTATAAATTATCGTAGAAGACAATAGAATGAATATAATGAATAGAAATTTCAATAACTATATAAACACAGTATCGTCATGCTGTGCTTGAATACCTTGGTTGTATATTCATTAAATGATATATAGATATGAAAAAAATTAACAAAATAACCCTTTACATGAATAATGAATGAAACTTCTACAAAATAATAACAAAAATGTGGTGAGGTTTTGAAATGTTTGCACGTTATAACGGAAATTTCTCGTCAGTGGGGCGAAAAAAATTACTGACAGGACGGTCCCCAACCGTCCGCTGTGTGGAACGGCAGTGTCGCGATCATGCTACTCGCGATTCACGTTTTGCGGGATTGCTGTTTTGTTTCTTGAGTATATCTCAAAAAACCACTGTAACTTAAAGTGCCCCTGACTGAAGCACTCCACCTCAGGGAGTTGAATTCGGCACAATTTCAACTATTTTATGCTCTATCACTGGTATAGAGTGTACAATTAATGTTAAATTGAACGCCACCAGTAATCGATTGGAACGAAGCAATGAAAAACGGGAACAAAAGGTGGAAAGCTTGAAACATCTCGTAAAATTAGAGTTGAGCCACTCAAAAAATAAGCAAAATGTATCTACTGATCACCGAACTCGTGTATCCAATTTGTAAATATTGAATAATCAATATCGAATATTCATTGAATTATTAGGAAATTCATTTGAAAAAAACGAACGAAGAGGATACAAAATTGTAATACAAAACGTCAAATCAAAATCTTACACGAGCTAAAGATGAAACGAAAACACTTATCTCAGAAGGCTGAGGATGTTTGCAGCTCTCAGCGTAACTTCCGCGACAAGAGAGTAACATGTTTAGAAATTTGGGAGGAAGTGACTAATGACCCACAAAAATTAACTGAATAAAATAGTTTCCAATTGAAAAACGTAACAGGCTAAACAGCATGTTACACCGCTACCTACAAACTTCAAACTTGGTACAGTGTATAACCCTGCAGTGATTAATTAGTTTCCACATACCCGCGTTTTTTTTCCATCGCAAGCCTTTAACGTGGGAGGGGTGACGGGTGAATTTAATTAAATTCATGTGTTTCACAAATTTTACATCAAGTTCAAAAACAATAAGGTGCCATCATGTGAAAAACATTATGTGGTATAAACCTGATATATTTCCGATTCGTTCACAAAACGAGAAATTTCAAATTAGGTTATTAAGTAATAGTAATAGTGTCGGAAGACGGCTTATAGATATTAAAAGTGATAGGATATGAGCAAAGATAATTCGGAAAACCTGTAAAATTCGTAATTAAAGAAAACTCATCCTCATGGTTTTTCAAGTTATGATGTTAAGAATTCGTAGAAAACTAGTCCTTTGTCTGCAGTTTATGTGCGCGAAGAGGAGACTACACGGGACAAATACTTCTGTTACAAGTGAAATTTTCAATACAATATTTTGCAGTAGGTCTTAATGCGTTATGGATAGTCCGATTTCAAATTTTGAACGATGTTGAAAAGTATGGATGTAGAGCAGCAGAACGTATATTTTGGAGTAAAATTGATCAGAAACGCCGAAGAACACCGCCAAAAAGACTGGTTATGCCGCGCACCAGCACGATCGTATATCTATATAGTATGCCTCTTGTCGAACCTGGCTGCCCTTGTAACCCGTCTCTCTCCGGCGCTAGATTATTTCCGGTCGTATTCCCGAGCTTTTCCGCCTACTTCGCAGCATTTGATCACAAATCAATTTGTTACTCTATATCTGTGTTTTGTGTTTTTTTGAATTTAAAATTGGACTATTTGTACTGCATCCAGACCTTCTACAAAATATTGCATTATAAAATACATTAGAAATGTCCCCCTGCACTTACATGAAGTGCATACAGAGGATTTGTTTCCTAGGAAGGGTTAACGCTACAACTTTAATAACGACGAATATAATTAATGTTTCAATGTTTTTCCGAATTTTCTTCGCTCCCAATTATCCAATTACTTCGCTGAAAAATGTGTTGTATCCATATTTTCATTATCTAAAATCAATCGCTTTTGTGTTGATAACAAAAAACTGAAAAAAGGACAATTTTTTAAATTTCAATGTTAATAATGATTTCGTGAAACAACAGATTAAGCGTTCAATTTTTCCAGCAAAAATAGTGTAAATTATTTCGTAGTTAACATGGGAAAAATTCAAGCTAAAAAAATATCAACTCCCTCGGAATAAAGAAAACAATTTACCCAAGCTCACCACAAAATTTATAAATTATTATTACCTAATGAATTCAAAGACCTTGTCTCTTTCAGCAAATACAGGAAGGAAATTGAAAATTTGTTATTGACTGAATGCTACTATTCAGTCAAAAAATTCCTTGAAGATTCTCTGTGAAACAATTTTATCTGTTTTTCTTCTTACTTGGATATTTTATTTTATTCACTAAATGTCTATCTACTTTATTGTATACACTATTTTGACCAATTCAATAATGTCACCTATCACTTTTGACTTATCCTATACATTCATATGATTGTCCTAAGGGATTAATAGATATTATTATTATTATCAATATTATTAGTTTGAACAATCAAGACAAGACAATAACATAAACGACACACTAGAACTTATACTTGGTGAAAAATCTTATCACGAAAATCTTTTTAAATATATCAAAGAAATCAACATACTTACAAAATTATAAGAAATTTTTGTGTATAATTATATACGTATATATTTATGTCGCTAATTACCCCAGAGGTAGATGCGACTTTTTTGTAAATAAAAAAAAAATATTATTATTCAAAGCAAAGAAAAGATAACTGGAATGAAATCTTGACTGGACTATGAGATGGAAAAAATCACATAAGTAGTTAAGAGTTTGTTCAACCATACTTTGCCGTTACGTCATACATTGTCCAGCTTGCTCTCTCATTGATGAAATGGATGAGACGGAATTATGTTGTCATTAACTTATTTCTTAATTTATGTCAACGTTAACTTTAAACAGTTAAGTTATTATGAGGTATACGTTCGAAATAAAATTGTTAACAACAGACTGATGCCGATTAACTACAAATTGACTTTTTCTCTTTTCAAAGTGTGGGCGATTCTAACCTAGTTTAGATAAAAACTGTCAGTTTTATTTTGAAATGGATATTTTCAATGATTTCGAGGAACTCGAAGATAAAGAAATTGTAGATTTTCTAAACCCAGAACGTCACCCATATACCGTTAGAGAACGTATTGACCACTTTAAAAGATGAGTTTTCAATTATTAAAAGAAACTTTGATTAAATGGATAAGATAAGATAATTAACTTAATTCAAATTCACATGGAATGAGAAAAAATGATGAAATGAAAACTTCTGGGTTCACCCTATCCAATGCGGTATGATTTCAACGAAATTTCCGTTCCCCATCTCTTGTCCGTCCCATTCCTGACCTCCCCAAATTCTGTACCAAATACTTGGAGTAACTTCCAAACAACTATTTGGAACAACTGAATCGGTACTGGTAGTACTACTTGGCACAATACTTAAACACTTTGAATAGTGACCACACTAATTTACCAAACTATCCTGTACACAGTGTAATCCTAAAATAAACACAGATTGTGTTTAAAAAAAAGTAAAAGTCCTAAGATAACGTTATTTTCTTCGGTTAGTTTCATTTCCTCTATGATTTCGTAATACAAAAGTGGATAAATGTGGTGTAGGCAACCCCTTGTGACTATTGAAATATCAAGATGGAAATGATACATCATTATATCTAAATGATAAAACTTGGATCTCGAATGACCCAAATTGTACCAAACGGATTGAAATTACTAATTAATAATGGTTGCAATTATGTATACTGAATCTCAACTGAACGTATCCAAATTATGAGCATTTACATTTTGACAACTATCAAATTCATGATATTGTGTGTGTTGAAGTAAACTACCTCGATACTCCAAGATATCTCTTCCCGCTAATATAGCTCGAGTTTCACAATTGCGAGTTGACTTCTACGAAGTTTGTCTAACTAACTTACAGTAAAATAATATACAGCATGACATAACAAGAAAATGGTAAAGTAAGGGCTACAACCACATTGACTCTATGTGACACAAATAATTTATTTTGATAGACAGCCCAATTATGTTACAAAAATGTATCAAATGTATCCATGACATGAAGATCAAGGAAAACCAAAAAATACATACTTTCCTACGCGAAGGGTTTCGACAAAAATCAAAGTCCTGTTTGAGTAGATACAGAGACTTCTCCGCCATCAATACCTCCTCCCTGGAAACCAATTAATACTGATAGGGAGGCTTCTCCACCATCAATATTTCCACCCTGGCGACCAATTAATAGGGATACGGAGGTTTCTCCTTCATCAATATCTCCTCCTTAAAGACCAATTAATACGGATACGGATGTTTCTCCCCTATCAACATCTCCTCCCTAGAGAGTTGATCCATAAATTTCCGAAATTATTCAAATCCACATCGTTTGTAAAGTGTTATTCACCACAAAATTCCATTAGCTTTCTCAGGTCCCAGTTCTCCAGCACCTCACCAAATCAGCAAAATAATCAAAACCGACAGCATTGGATGGTCAGTACATACCGTTTATTTTTAGAGATGTTTTATCTCGCCATCTCACCTTCAACGTGACTTTATTAAAAGTGACGCATCACTATCTTCACACCAGAAGCCAACAAGCCATCAAATGTCAATCATGCGATCGATCACGAGCATTACATCAGTTAATCCTACAGCCACCATGTGACTATATATAATAATTATTCACAACACCCCAAACAAAATTACCCGAATTACTTGAAATTACAAAATCTTGAATCTGAAAAAGGTCCCACTCAATACCTGCAACATTTAACCATAATGTCGAAATCCAATGATCCTGCAAATTTCATGAAAACATTAAATATCTTTAAAACTACAATTTTTTAATATGTGGAAGTTATATGTTTTTCACGTGAAAACCATTGAGGAATATAAAATTTTCAATAGCTTCAAATGCCTGTGGCGTAAAAAATGGGAGGGGAAAGGTAACATATTCTTTCAAATGAGACAAGTTTTTTCATCAAAATATGCCCTTCCACAATTAAAACCAACCTGCAAAATGTCAAATCAATTTATCCATCCATCTTGAAGTTATCATATTGGAACATTTAATTTTTCGTAACTTCAACTAACACCCCGTATTTCGATGAGTGAATAGCCTGGACCCCTTAATCCTTATATCAATTTGTTCAATTTTACGGAAGGTATCTACATGCAAACGTTGTAAGTGTCATTTGAAAACACCCTGTATATCAATGACATAGGACTTAAGCAAACGCTCAACTACTTCCACATGAAATAAAGGTCATTTTAGATTAGACAATTCATCGTGCAATATTTAGTCCAAGTTTTGGAACAATATTTGGAAAATATTACACGTGTGATATATTGGCCAACTGCTTTTAGCTATTTTAGACTATTCCAATGTATTGAACAATATTTAGTCCAAGATTCTGCGCAGTGATTTGATGATAAAGTAAATGTAACCTTCCCAAAAATTTCGTTAGTTATGGAACCGAAAAATATGAAATATTTATTAATTTGCACGGCTGCTCATGTCACTAAGCGAATATCAACTCTAAAACAGAGAAGAAGGAGTGTTTTACATTG
>CAJUYG010003854.1:962-19090 GCA_910591675.1 Galerucella calmariensis | reverse complement strand
TATAACAAATAATAAGTAGATTTGTTCTATATTTGCTGTTTACTTTGTCATAATAAAATGCAATGAAATTTGCCTCAGTTTTTTATATTCTGAATTCTGAGCAGTTGGCGATAAAATTGTGTATGCACCACGTCAGTAAAGTGTCTTTATCGGACTCGCCTGTTATTCGCCTCGCTTCGCTCGTCTCATAATTTTAGAGTCGTCCGATAAAGAATCACCTTACTGCCTAGGTACATAAATAACTATTACATGTTAAGCTCGTTTAAATACACCATAGTCTGTACCAGGAAAAATCGCATATGAACAAAGACCACGCGTGATCTATTCTAAGTCTGCGTATTGGGCGACTCGCATTGAAACCTTATCCACTTGTCTAGGTCATTCAATCACGTGATTTTGTTTCGAGCGGCTTTTCTTGAGAAAAAACTGATTATAAAATTTACCAAATTTATTTGTTCTAGAAATTGCGATGCTTCTACCTGGTTCTTTATCACACAGTCGATCGATGCATAATACCAGCGATATCAGAAAAAACCTACTTGTTAGTGACCCCTCTGAAAGCTCACAATACGATCCTGAGAAAACGTAAGTACACCGAATTATAATGTTGAAAAATATATTTATTTATGTAACAAGTGTGTAAAGTAGCCTTTTTTCGACGAATGTGACGATCACATGAGTCGAAAAATGGTCTTTACACACGAATTGCATACAATATTTTTTCTACTACCAAAATTTTTATCGAATTACAGAAGTTTAATAGTAATTTTCTTTATGCACTACAGCATTCTTTAAGAAAATTGTATTTTGCTTTGTAAATATTCAAAGATTTTTGAAGCAATAAATCGTTAGTAGCATACTTACAAGAATGTCTATGAGCCTTGTAGAAAAGCCTAAAGCCATGTCCACACCAAAAGCAACACATAGGAACATTATGTTTATGTTACTTGTTTCTGGAACTTGTTTCTGAATGTTGCCAAAAGTTCCTCGTTGTTCATTGTTGCAGCAACAGGAGTTCCTATGAGTTGCCTGTTTCCATATTTAGCGGCAAAGATCAAAGGAGATATAGAAACATTGGTAAACATTTTTTGTTTCTCAACGGTATTTTTATCAGTGTGGACATGTTGTTACTGTTCCTCACTCGAAACTTGTGTCGTGAAGCCGACGCGTCGTTGATGAAAATATCGCTCAACTTGATTTAGTTTATCAATTTTTAAAACATTACAATAAAAAGCATGCCGATATTATATCATCTCACTTTAATGAACTTAGAAGATGTATGACATCATGTGAAATTCTGTCTAAGAGTCTAAAAGTGCGAATATCTCGAAAACCGGTAGCTTTTGAGTTGAGACTAATGATAGGTATACATTTTTGTCGCAAAAATGATGTAGTTTCAATATTTTTCAATAAATAGAGGGATACCGTTAACGATAAATAATTCAATCGCACAGTTACATCAACAACGTAGGTTTTGTGGCGCCCTCTAGAAAATACTTTAAAATGGATAGCATATTATGATTTCCCGGGCCCTGAAACCCTTATTTTCAAATTTTTACGTTTGTATATCCAAAATCTTCCAATTTACTGAGAAAAAACATTTTTGACATTTCAACTTTGACACCCGGTATCTTTCTTATCATCAATATTTTATTGAAGGAAGTTGCGTTGGATTGTAATATTCTTAGGGAAAAAACCTTCCATTACCTACGGACCACCCTGTATAAATATAAGTAAAATTCACGACCGAATGAGTTTTTGCTTCTTCGAAGTAATGAACTATTTTCTTTCTGCTTAGCCATTTCACACCTTTCGCTCCAATAGTCCATTTAGTTAAGCGCTAACGTGAAAAGAACTCTTGTGAATAACCCCCATAGAGTTAATTAGCGTGAACTTTTAATTATGTCAGCAAATTCCGATAAGCCCTATATTGTCTCACAAAAGTAAATTCACGACACAGCTTCTACCAATTCGTGGGGTAGGGGGTTGTAACGATCGTTATCTATAGAAACCCACCCAATTCATTTGTGTGATGAGAACAAAGGCGGATTGGACCATTTGACCACGGGCCATCGATCATAGGACTATATTGACTGAGTGTTAAGACAAATTTGAAAAAGTTTGTTCAATCGTATGTATCCAGGAAATTAGTTCTCTTGTTGAATCTCTGAGTTTAATGAGTGTCAACATTACTATGAGATTTGAGCAACAAATAAAGCAATATTAAAGTAAATATTATACCGCAAACCATAGATACTAGCCATACTAGGATAGTTGTAGTCTATGTTGTTAAGCTGTTGTTTGCTGCCAACTTCCTTTTTCTTGCTTCGAAATAGTCCAGGGCAGATTTATTAACGTCATGCAGATTTTATATATTTATTTTTATTTATTTATTTAATTACAATATCCTTGGGCAAGCCCAATTACAGGATAAGGACAAACACAGGATACTAAAGACAGAAGAGAAAAAAATAATACAATGCAGTATTAGGCAAAAGAAAGTAAGCACTCATATACAGCTAGGCATTCACAAAAATTATATGCAAAGTTTTTCCTATGAATTACTCCGGAGAAAGATTCGTTTTATTTGTCTATTATTTGTGCGGAAAATATCTATGTTTGACTCAATCGAGGAGTACTCAATGATAAGCTGGTTTAATGGTGAAAATTTGTAAACGTTGGTCCTATGTGGTCATTCATAGGAAAGGCTATTGGTTCTAGAATTTGTTCTAGAAATTCTGGAATTCAGTAACGATACAATATTATCACATTTTAAAACATAATTAACAATTTTATATAAAACATAACTGAATGCATTGAGCGACGACGAAATAAACTACTGCTATTAAAACGAGAATAAAAGTGTTCTTGAGGTGTGTCTCTAACAGGATAAAGACTGTCCAAGATATAAGAAGCCGACTTAAAGTATCTTCTTTGTACTCGTTTCAAAGCGGAACTACTACTACTACAGAATGTGCAGGCGAGCCTTGACCTAGCCAAACTAAAGTCATGGTTCCGGCACTGAGGCCACTGGCGGGCCCATTATAACGTTCCTGCTACCTAGACATCCATGAAGCCGAGCCCTTCAATAAAGGCCACAACCTTTTTTAGTGGGTGCCTGCTTTCAGGGGCCATGACAGGGACTCCAAAGATTCGCCTGCGTAATACAGCCCAGTGTGGACACTCTAAGAGAACATGGACTGACGTTTCATCAGTCATGTCGCAACCCCTATATAGGGAACTTTCCTCTACTCCTAGGTTGTAGAGGTGCTTCCTCACACAGCAGTGCCCTGTTAGGAGTCCTGCTATCTTCCTCAACCTACTCCTTGGTAGTTCAATAGCTGCCCCAGCGTGTCCATCAGTCCATCCCTTCAGTAGAAGTTTGGATTGTCTAGGACCCTGCAGAGCATTCCAATGAGCGAGGTGCTGGTTCCTCAGTCACTTCCTCGTCTCCTTGCGTATTGTTTGTTTTGTTAGCCGAGGGTCGGGCCCGGGCCGCAGAAAGGAGCTGCCGCCCCTTCCGCAGCCAGTGCATCCGCCATTTCGTTGCCTTCAAATCCATTCTAGCCGCACTGCACTCCGACTCGCAAGATCAGACTTGCAAGTCGTTCTCGGTATTCGTCAGCAAGTCCTGAGTTGATGGTATATCCACTCAGTGCTTTAATTGCTGCTTGACTGTCGGTGTATATGGTTATGCGTCGATCCACATAACCTCTGTTATAGTTTATCTGCGTACTTTCCAAGATAGCGTATATCTCGGCCTGATATGCAGATACACCATCACCCAATGGTATACAGATTTGTGTCCTTGGGTTCCTAGAGTAAATTCCAGCCCCTGCTCTTTCACCAGAGCATAAGCCATCTGTGAACCAGACAGTCCCATGAGGCTGTGTATTCGTCTCTTTATCCCAGGATTCTCTGTCCCGGATCCCAGCCCTGTATGGGGTTGCGAAGTAGTACTTGCGCAAGCATTCGTCAGATGCTCGATCCAGAACTGGAATATCTTCCAGGAGCCGGAGCTTCTTGACGTGTCTGCACTATTCCCCTCTTCACACTTATCCCAGACGATTCAAGCGCAGGGAAGCACTCCCCGCCTCAGCCTCGATCACATGGTGAAGAGGCTGAAGACCAAGGATCACTTCCATCGCAGCAGTTGGTGTAGTCCTCATGCAGCCAGTTGCCCGCAGACTGACCACCCTTTGAAGGCGTGTCACTTGCGATCTAGCCGTGACCAAGGTTACCCTCGGCAGCATGATCACTCTATAAAACCATATGATCGTTTTGGGGGTCAATCCCCACCTCGGACCAATGGCTCTCCTACAGGCCCAATACGTGTTTGTCACCTTGCTTAGGCGACTATCAAGATGAGCCTTCCATGTCATTGATTTATCAAGGAGCACTCCTAGATACTTCACCTGTTGAACCACCGGTAGTGGTACTCCACCAAGATGTAAACCCTCAGGTCTTATACCTCTCTTCTTGGTGAAAGCAACTATCTCAGCCTTGGCAGGATTTACTGCAAGTCCGTGTTCGTTACACCACCCATGTACCCTATTCAGAGCCCTTTGCATGAGGTCCCTGAGAACGGTAATGTGCCTTCCAACAACAAGGACGACGATGTCATCGGCATACCCAATCGTTAGAAGGCACTCATCGTTTAAAAGGGTTATTAATTCGTTAATTAATAGGTTCCACAAAGTGGGCGATAGAACACCCCCTTGCGGACAACCTCTAGCGACGATCACTTTCGCCACATGGTCTTTCCATGTGGCCTCTACTGTACGGTTGCACAGCATGGCCCAAGCCAGTGAGTGATCATTGGCTCTATTCCATGATTTGCCGCAGCCCTACACATAGATCCTACAGGGGTGCTGTCAAACGCCTCTTGTATATCCAAGAATGCTCCCAGGGCGACCATGCACTTTCGGTTGACTTGCCACACCTGAAAGCATATTGGTTGTTGTCCAAAGGACACCTAAGCCCAACCTTTTCCTTCATGTACCGATCAGCCACCCTCTCCAGTGTTTTTAGCACAAAGGATGTTAGGCTAATGGGTCTGAAGGATTTAGCCACTGTCCAAAGCGGAAACATGAATATATAATTCGGGCTCCAAATAACACATGCATACTCCAGTTGCGATCTCACAAATGCCGAGAACAAAATATTCAGTGTGTTAATTTGTAATGGTTGAGACGAGGATGGCTATTCTGAGGCTGGAATCGGGGGACTTATGGTCCCTGAACAATGTTCGAGAAGGACACACTAATACAACTGGATAAGCCTATATTTCACATTAGTTTTGATAGCAGATAACAAGTGATGCATCCAGGTAATTCTACAGAGATCATCTGGCTCCTAAACTAGTGAAAGCTCCTTGTCTACCTTGTTCAGTGAACTCTTTGTATGGAGGTGTCGACCTCCATTTGAGTTGGTGTTCTCTATCTAGCCATTTTGGGACCTATGAAGTCATCTTCAGAACCTTCTTTAGCTAACTGGTCCGCTATTTCACTACCTACAAGCCCCTCATGTGCCGTCACCCATATTAAAGACCCTTTGTTGTCTCTTGCAGCCTGTTACAGTATTTCATCAGTCAGTCAAATTGAATAGGATTAGGTACTTCTTAAAGTACACTCAACAGTCTTCTTGGTGTGCGTCATCGTTTGTGACGTATGTCGTTTATTTCATTTGCTATTTTGACATTTAGCTAACCTTAAATTTGATAAACACAATCATCAGAATTGTATTCGGCCAAATTCGGAAAGGCTATGAAATTAATAACTACCAGCTTCTTTTTCTAAATAAATATAACAATAAGATTAATATTCACAATTCATAAATAATAATTGACCATAAACAACGGAGTACAGACCTGACGAGAACTGTCAGTGGGACATTTGAAAAAGATGTAAGGCATAAGACACATTGCCGCTACGAAAAATACGTCTGCATCCTATTTTGATTCAGGTATTTATGTAGTATTTATTATCGGTTATGAAGTAACCTGTTATTTTTTTGTAATACTAGCCGAATTTTTTAAAACAAATCAAGCATTGTTTTCCAGATCATCACATGCTTCCAATTGTTTTTTATTCTTTTTATAAAATCGATTAACATTCTCCAATGTCGCTGAAAAAAAGCAGACACGATTGCCGAATTGCGAATTCCCTGGAAGCTGTTTTGTGGCGAGCAAAAATAAGACGGACAAATCAATTAAGGGAACAGCTACAACTTTCTTTCGTGTTTTTCTTTAATTTTCGAAATGTTCTTTAGAACAGTCAATCGGAATCTAAAATCAACATATAATATGCAGTTAATATACAAGTTGTAACAAAAATAGGATGGATGCTATTTAGATACTTTATATACACTTGACGTCAAGTAAAGTTTGTCAACCATACTCCAAGATACTTCACATATTTTTTTGGGATTATCCGGGTTCCGCACAGTTCGAAGTGTACGTCTTTCCTTTTCCTCGGACCCTTTATAATAATGGCCTCCGTTTTGGTAGGCGCTAACTCCAATCCATTCCGACTCATCCAAAGAATACACCAGCTTAACAAGAAGCGAAGCCCGACGCAATCTCTTTGATGTTTTGGTAACAAAAATGGATGACCTTGAGAGACCGACGTTGACAGATAACTTATCAAATACACAGAGAAAATGATGAAATTTTCAAATATCGGCAATATAATTGGTTGGTATCTTATTATAAATATGGCTCCTTTCAGACTTGAGCATATAAAAAAAGAATCGGAAGCTTCGCTTCTTGTTAAGCTGGTGTATTATTTGACTCATCCATCCTCCTATCTGAGCGAGAGCTTTGTCTGCTTTTCTCATGAGGGTCTCTTTTTTCCTAGCTCGGACAACCAATGCTAAGTCGTCTGCATAGGCGATTTTGTCAAGACAAAGTACTATTACAGTTTCCTGTAATATTGTCGTATTTAATAAAGTGCGTCGCTACTGTCACAACTTTTACACTTCCGTTTCTGGAAGGCATGTATTGATTGTGATTTTAGTATTAGGCTCTTAGAGCTTTCCTACGGAAAAGATATTCCTTCTTCTAATGAGACGCAAATTCGCCGAAGTCGGTCTACAAAGTTATGTTGTCCCTTCTAATTGCAAAACAGAATGGTTGGTGTTAACTCGTTTGACTTTGAAATGTTATTCAATATCCGTCGGTGCCTATAGCCCGTGAAGTGGTTGTTATTTCTTAATTGAACGGTCAGTGTCTATGGAACATTTTTTCCAAAACTTATGAAGCGTTAGAATAGTATATTAAATTATAAGTGGATATAAATATGTCTTTAAAACACGCGCGATTTTTCGAGCACGACGGCGAAGGTAAGAGGCGAGGAAACACATGGCGCCTATCTGTCAAACGTACAAATGGCGTACGGAACCTATTTTACCAAGTAAAACTGAAAATACAAATGTCACTGACAATACCAACGCCACTGGATAAATCAATATCAGTCAATTGACGAAGTGAGAGGGAAGATCTCACGCACGCGCTTGCCAATAAGAAGTCAGCTGGTCGATACAAATCACCAATTACGTAATTCGGAGGGTGTGGTCATTATGGTTTTCGTACAACGCTGCCAGAGCTTTAAGAAAACCCATAACAAAACAAGCACATTATAAAATTAACGTTTAATCATATTTTTAATATTGTTAAAAATAAAAAGACCCATTTATAATTATTATCACTACATAGTTAGCACTTCAGCTTTTTCATAGATAAAGGTGGCAATGTCGAATGTTTTCGACTGCATTCCTTTCACGGTTTCAGATAAACTTGCCAAAGTATACTGGTCTATAACTACTACAACAACAAGAAATGGAAATCATAGATGGAAATAAGTTAAAGTCAAATGGTTGAATATCGTGATGTATATGATGTATACCTTGAGTTGTCATGGAAATGAGAAAAACATAAACTAATTTGTATTTTGATGGAAGTTCAACCTTATTTTGTTCTGTGAATGTCAATAGTATTAATTTAAATACCATCTCCTAAGATTTGAAAAATCGAAATAATAATATTTCAAACAATACACGACACTTTCCATTTTAATTTATAAATTTGACATTGTTAAATATTGTTCGAATAAAAGTTTTGACGTTACAAACTACTCCTGTCAGATCAATAATAAAAAAAATGTCATTTAGACATAATTTAGACCATAGATTCAGACTTCGTTTCTCGAGTTGTTGATGTTGCCACGGTAACTTTAAAACACGCGCGTTTTTTAAAGTTCGATAAAAACACGCTGAGGCGTGCTTTAAATAGGTTCACCAATAAAAAAATAATTATTATTCTGCAATATCTATTTGTCAAGAGATTTAAATGCTTAGAGTCCTACAGATTACAGCTATAATATGTTCACCAATATATACTTATGGAATTTGATTTGGTCAAAAAAATTTTCCAAATACATTCACTTATAGTTATTTGTATGCCAAGGACTGAAAGTGCTACTTTGTTGGACGAGTATGAAAATTGCGAGACGAGCGAAGCGAGGCGAGCAACAGACGAGTTCAACAAAGTAGTATTTCAGCCGCGGCGTACACAACATTTCTTAGACGACGCATAAGATCCAAGACTTTTTCAATTACACTGAGGAAAGAAAATAAATAGTAGAGAATTATAAACATTTTATATATTGAACAATATAATGTACTTAATTATATTAACAATGTCAATATTACCTTATTAATTATTTGCAAAAAGTTATGTTGATTGTACCTCCAGGACAATTATTAATATTTATTGGATTGGATGCAGATGGAATATGTATATATCTCTAACAGAGCGTCCCGAAAGTGTTTTGCAGTACGTAACTGTCACTTTCACTACATGGAACACACAAAACGCAAATTTCGGTATGTAAATGAATACAGAACGAGCAACTTTCAGATGGCGTCGTCTGAAAAAGTATATTGAAGTATAAATGGGTAGACAATTTTAGCCTACAGTGAAGCAATCAGCCACGTTCGCTATGTCTCTTGCAAATTGCGATTAAATTATTTCCTGAGATCCTGAAATCCTGACATCCGCTCGCTAACATTATAGCAAGAAGTAGCATGACAATGGATCAACGATAAGTGGCATGGAAAGTGCGGCGAATGGTTACGTTGAAGATGAAATTAACAATAAGAATAAGGTTTCAAACATTATTAAGATTGTGATTGATGGAAGTGAAACGTCATTAGAGATATATTGCAAGCGTTACTAATATTGTAACTCTTCAAGAATATTATAGTATATTAATTACAAAGTATCAAAAACGTAACTTTGCTCACGAGTTTTCTGAGACACGAGTGGAGCGAAGCAGAACGAGTGTCTTATGAAACGAATGACCATAGATGTTTTCGACACTAGGTGCTTACTATACTTTTTCTACGCCGTCAGGAAAAAAAACATAATTATATTCACAAGAAAATAGACAATGACTAATGACACAGAACTACAAACGAGATGTGACTTTTCGGTTAGGTTAGGTTAGGTAGACAAATGATATAGTGTTAATACATAGATTAGATTAGACGACCTTTACAGATCTATTGTTGTCCTCCTTATATTTAGAGCTTGATATCTAGCTTTATTCTTTTTATTAGACTTATAAGCCTGGATACCGCTTCCCTTGCGTAGCTCTCTGCCCTCGGTTTTCCTTCTCCGAGTATGTGAAACCGCACCTTTGCTAGGCCTCCGCACTCACAGAGTATGTGCCCCGCGGTTTCATCTTCTTCCTGGCAGAACCTACATAGGCTGTCGTCTGCTAGGCCAATTGTGTGAATATTGTTTCCTCAGCCTACAATGTCCGGTCAGCATTCCCACCATCATCCTCGTCGTTTCTCGACTTTGACATAGTAGGTCGTGTGACAGTTTGGCCGAAGGGCTTTTAAGGAATAATTTAGCGTGCCTTTGTCCTGGGGTTTCACACCACCAGCGCGACGCCTGGTTGTTTATCCATTTGTGGATGCTCTCTTAACTTAGGCATCTACCAATTCCACAGGAAGGCTCTGGCACTATCATGACATCCGTTGCTCCCTGCTTTGCTAATTCATCGGCCTTTCATTACCTTCATTACTCGTATTTCCATTGGATTTGTTTAGTACACCACATCCACATAATTTACACCAATTTCTGTAACGAGCTGTTCTATTTTTAACTGGATTAAAAAGGGGAATTGAAGCAACGAAGTAACAAATGGCAACACCACAACTGATTAACAGATTGTTCCTTTCACCAACGGATTTCTTTTAATTGTGATCACGCTAAAGCTCATAAAATACATGGTCGACAGATAAAGCGATTAACTGTATGTAAAGGAAATGGGAAAATTGAAAGAGCGGAAGTAATTCGAAGTTTTTACGATGCCGATTTTTTTTGTTTAAACCGTTATATAAATATAATTTTCTACCACCTCATAAATGAGTTTAAAAAACTTTTTAAGAAACATTGTAAGTTGGTTTTATAGTATTATTTTTTAGGTTAATAATAGCATACTTAATCAGCTTTAAAACGATTTAGTACTGACATGGAAAATCATTATTTTCCGAACATTACATTTGAATGACGGTGTTGGGCAGTGGCGGCTCCTCGAAGGAGGCTCAGCCTCCTTAATAATTTATCCAGCAAATAGTACCAGAAATATGTTGTTGATTATTCTTCATTTCATTTCCCGTTTATCTAAATTTTTTTAATTTCACAATCAATTCCCCGTTTCACTATTTATTTTAGAATCTGACAACAGTGCCTGAGGCTAGATTCCACAAACATCTCTCTCGAAACACGTGCTGCTCAACACTGTTGCCGTTTTTTCTACCAGTCCAATTGCTAATACCGTGAAAAATATCTGAAATGGCAACACTCTCCGGAGGCTAGCCTAGCGGTTGCGATGATATACGAACCAATACGAACTACGGAATACAGAATACGAGAGTGGGTTCGTGCGTGCTTGTTTTGTTTTAGATGATTCAATATTCAAATGTTTTTCAAAAGAGTTTTCCAATACACATTTAAATAACGTATCCTAAAATATGAATTTTTTGATAAAATAGCACTGCACAATGAATTATACAAATAAAAAAAATGTTTGGCAAGATAAACTCCATACCTACACGTTGGTTCGTGCTGGGCAACAATACATTTTGTCACTGAAGTAGCTGGTACGGCCGCTGCGCAAAGGTTAAATCAACTGGCTGAATAGAGTATATTTTTATGTCCAGCCTCCTCTCTTAAAAAGTTCACGAGCCGCTACTGGTGTTGGGTATTAAGTGATGGAAGATCAACAATAATAATCATATCAGCAGTCAAACCGCTTTATTATTCATTAAGGTTTTCTAGATCTCTATATATTCGTGTGTAATGTGTTAAATGTTTTTTTAAGAAGCAAATAAATAGTGAAGCTGAAATTCACACAGTTACAGTGTAGTAAGCTAATTACATTTCTGTTAGTTGACACTTTAACCATTGTGAGGCTGCTAGTGTCATTGTTTTATGGGTGACGCATTTTAATAATAAAGTATTTTCCACTACTAGTTGTGAAATTGACAAGGATTGCTTCTTCTAGCCAACTGAGAAGTAGAATATCTATATTAGTGGGTAATAATTTTTTCTATCATTAACCTAGGTCAATAATGGACAAATTCAAATGTTTTGAGAATTCAGGGATAGTAATTCAACAAAAACTTCTGCGACATAAGTATTTTATACCCAGGAGATTGTATTTGCTGCTTGAAATTACCTATCAAGATAAAATTATTTGAATAAAAATGTAATTGCTTTAAAATTTGCGCTCTATTTAGTACTTAGTTTAGTCTATCTTTTTCCTCCTTTTTTTCAGATTTTTTAGGGAAAAATTGAGTAAAGAACTTCAAAAATGTTAACGTTTATAGTGACCTTCACCCGTCTTCACTGTACGCTAGCCTAAGGTTGCCACCAGTCAGCCAGAGAGCTGCATTGGGATTGCGAATGATCAACTCGAATCGAGTACGCCATTTTAAAACGATAATTGTATTTACGATACTATAGATAGATAGATAGACGTATCGAGTGGACAGTTCGCATCGAGTTCTCAAATACCATTGAGGATTTACAAAATATTGGATTTATCACGATAATAAATCAGCAACTACAAAATGTATTTATTTATTATCTGACGCGATCTCTACTCTAAAATATCTTTGGAAAAATTGTAAACCGGGAATCATAATCCACCTCTATTTTGATTAACAAACATTTTACTTATTTACCGTTTGGTATTGACGTCACGTCCCAGCGAGATTTCGGAGTTGAGAACGTGCTAAAGAGTAGAAGTTTTATAACAACTCTGGCGATAAAATCGCTTATTGAAAGTCAAGTTCTAACATATTTCACGAACCTTGGCCTTCGTTACGAAAGCTCACTCAGATCTCCTCGGCCGATTTTTTTTTCTATAAGTGTTCCACAAGAAATTCATTTCGAATGATGAATTTTCCGCTGACGGAGTTAATATCGGTTCTATCACTCGATTTGATTTTATTTCGGTCTGTAATATATTTTTTTAATAAAACTTTCCATTTTCAAGGTACACTATAGTTCATTTAAAAACCAGGAGGAGTAATTTTAAAAGCCTTACTCACACCACTAAAAGTTACCAGATTAGTTACTAAAGAGTGTGTTCCGAAAACGTAGTCAACAGTCGTGTTCCAAATATATTAAATATGCCTTGATAGCAAAGACATTAGTCATAAGTCGATTTCTCCTCTGATCTGCAGTATATTTTTAAGATGTACCTACGCATTAAACAAAATGTAAGACTTTTTCCTGTTTCGTTTCTTATTCAAACATAAGAAGATTTAGATTCACATCGACAACAAACAAATTATGGTCATTGTTGATGGTGGAGAATTACAGAAAGTCAAGTTACTTTAATTATATTTATTACAATTAAATTGAAACGAATATGACAATTGATAATATGTTCTGGCAATAACAATACTACAAAATTAATAGCATTGTAGAGCAATATGCAGTATCAACTTAAACATCACCAACAGTTATCTTTATGTTGCCGGATTAAGTGTAATAAACCACTTTTCAAATACTTCTGAGATACCTTCTTCCTTCTTTTTAACTTCAAAAACCAATAATATATTTTCTACCAAACCCATTCTTTTCTACATTGTTTTATGTCTTCCATGGCATGTTCTTCCGATGAACTTTGACGATTTCTTCCCAAATATGTATATAACAAATAAATAGTACCTACATTTGACACATCAAAAGGTGACACAGATAAATTTAATTTGTTTCAAGATAGTCTGAACGTTTCTTTGAAGCTTGCAAAATTTTGTCCAGCACAGATAACATGTTTTTTCCGAACGACATTTTTTATTCACTTATCACAATTTTTCAAAAGTCCTGGTATTCCACCAATATTTTCTGCACTATATAATGTTCCTCTACTTCAGTATTCCCTTAATACTCGCTAAACCGACTTTACTACTTTAAAAAAAAATATAAAGTAATAATGTACCCACTGCTTCAGAACATTTTTGGTTTTTCATCCAATATTTATTTATTCATCTGTCAGAACTATCAAAAATGAAAACTATCAGCTGATGTCAATATTAAAAAGTGTTGTGTGAAACTGGGCTGAATCTGACCAATCAGAGGTCTACAGAATTGCCAACTTAAATTCAAATCACTCCTCCTGGTTTTTAAATGAGGTATAGTGTGGATTAGAGCATTTAATTTAACTAGGAAGACTGTTTTGAAGACAATTATGAGGTTTTTGAAATGATCCTTCACTCAACCCCTATTGCTATTTGAATATTTTGAGGTTGTGCTTACCCCTGCCAGGAAGTGCAAGTAGCGAAATCGAAAGTACTGGAAAAAATTGTCTTGATCAAAATTCGACGGATCGTCCTAATGTAGGGGAAAGGGGTGGAATATCGATCAGCGGCTAATATCGATCATTTTGGTTTAAACAAACCTATATAAGTTATAAAGCGATGCAATATGTGCTGCCATCTCTTCGGCCAGTTACAATGTAATGTCGAAATTATACCGACCGAAATATTTTCTGTGCAGTTTTTTAGTTATTTTTTTGGTTCATTTGATAAGGTATGTACTTGACAAGGTTAAAAATTCTTAAGTTTCTTCACTGCTAATAATTGCATGATACCTAAAGGTATATTTCTTACCTGTTTAAGATACTTTATTTTTTGAGGTTGGGTGTGGGTGTGGGTGTGTTCAAAACAATGGCGTTGTTGTGACGGGCAATATCGGCCAGCATGATCGATATTACCCGCCAATGATCGATATTAGCCTCATGCATGTCTCAGTGTGTTTTTTCTTTACAGATGCCTAGCAAAAAATATACTCGTAAGACAACTCGCTCAGCAGAGGAAGACATGAAGCGAGTTGTGAAGGCGGTTGACCAAAAGACAGATTCCATAAGAAAGGCAGCTGAATTGAATCAAATACCTTACGCGACCTTGTGCGATAGACTGAAAAATAGATATCCCAGTAAAAAATTAAAGTTAGGAAGAAAACCTGTGTTAAATGAAGACCAAGAGAATGAACTGGCCAATCACATTTTAAAACTGAGCAACATGTTCTATGGATTGACGCCTAATAAAATTAAACAACTTGCTTTCGAGTATGCTGTTACAAATCACTTACCTCATACTTTTAATACCGAAAAGAAATCCTGTGGTAAGGATTGGCTGCGTGGGTTTTTAACCCGAAATCCACGGATTTCTCTAAGGCTTCCTGAAGCTACGAGTCTTAACAGGGTAGTCGCATTTAACCGAAATGATGTAAACCTATTTTACGACAACTTAGAATTGGTCTTTGAAAAATATAAATTTCCTGCAAGACGCATTTATAACGCAGATGAAACAGGAATTAGTGGAGTCCATAAACCTCCTCGAATTTTGGCAGAAAAGGGCAGAAAGCAGGTGGGTGCTATTGCGAGTGGCGAAAGGGGTCAGACAACCACCGTAGTATGCTGTATGAGTGCTACAGTTGTGCCTCCTACGTTTATTTTCAAACGAGAACGTATGAATACCGGATTGGGAAAAAATGGACCCATAGATGCGATTTACCGTTCCTCAAAGTCAGGATGGATCACTGAAGAGCTATTCCTCGAATGGTTAAAGCATTTCGCTCAATATGTTAAAGTCTCTACGGAAGATCCTGTGTTGATTGTTTTAGATAACCATAGTACTCATTCATCTTTAAAATCCTATAAATTTTGTCGTGAAAATGGGATTATTCTTGTTTCGCTACCCCCACACACCTCTTACCGACTGCAGCCCCTCGATGTCACCTTTTTTAGTTCGCTAAAGTCAGCATATAGCAAAGAATGTGACCTTCATATGAAGTCCCATCATTACAACAAAATCGAAGTAACCGATATTGCAGAGCTCTTTGCTAAAGCGTACAATCGCATTACTTGTAAGGAAAAGGGTGTGAATGGATTTAAAAATACGGGTATCTTTCCATTAAACAGGTACGTATTTGGGGAGGATGAGTTTACTGAAGTAACAGCGGAGGCAGCAGGTGCAGTAGAAGCAGTAGGTGTAGTAGAAGCAGCAAGTGCAGTAGAAGCAGCAGAAACAAGTTCCGTTGACCAGGCAGAAGCCAACCAATTAAACGAACCTCCTACACAAAATATTTATTTAGACCCGAAGCCCGGTACTAGTAAAGATCCAGACACTCCCGACATGCGTCAAGTTACACCGCCAATAGAAGTAAGTCACCAAAAATCACATGCGGCGCAGAGAAAGCGGCACCAACGAAGGACATCTTCGTCATCCAGCGATACTTCAAACATAACAGATGTCTTTGACGATAATGCGACTGATGATGAAGATAAGACCGTTCAATTAAAAAACTCTTCCTTTGAAAGCATTCATTCAATACCCAGATTAACAGAAAATCCACGAACTAAGAGAAGAAAACAATCATCTGCAATCCTAACATCCACTCCGCTGCTGGCATCTTTGGAAGTGAAGGAGGCAAAAAGGGAAAAGAAAAAAGAAAAAAGTCGACGAAGCCGCGAAAAATTTATTCCAAAAAAGAAAATTGGTGAGATCTAAAACAAAGGCAGTTAAAAAAAACCCAAGAATGATTCCAAAATACAGCAACATGAAGAGGGTACCAAAGAGAACGACGTATGTCCAATATGCGTGGAAACTGGGAAACCAATGAACTTTGGTGGCGATGTAGATCGTGTGGAACTTGGATTCATGCTGCTTGTACGAAGGAGTCTCGGCCAGAAGATCTAAATTCGTGTGTGGCATGTGAATAGGCATTGATTGATATTACCCGCCTATGATCGACATTACCCTCCGTAGTGATCGATATTAGCCTACCCTAGGTGGATAAAATCGATCATGTTAAAGTTTTTGTTTGTACGTTTTTCTCATTTTTTTATCGAAACAAAAATTATTTGTTTATGTTTTTATGTTGCATAATGAATAAAGTTCACGTTCCATACCTGTAATAGGACTATTATTTAAAAGTTGAGCTTTTATTCCACCCTATATGTTAAGTGATCGATATTCGACCCCTTTCTCCTACTGCTGACATAATTTGACATTATTGGCGCTCTTAAGCAAAAAGTAACTTTGGCGCACGCCTTATTTTATTTATAGATAAAAGAGAGCTAGTAGTTATTTTAATATAAACTGTAGAATGAAATATTTTAGTTGATTTTCTAATATGTTAAAGCATCCAACAGTA
This sequence comes from Galerucella calmariensis, assembly GCA_910591675.1. NCBI lineage: Eukaryota > Metazoa > Arthropoda > Insecta > Coleoptera > Chrysomelidae > Galerucella > Galerucella calmariensis. Next base: position 2,349 of record CAJUYG010003854.1, on the reverse strand, counting down.
TTTTCCATTTTTTTTTGTGTTTTGGAAGCCGTTCTGATGCCGGGAGCACTGCAGCCTATTGGCTTATTGTACTCTACTCCCACATTCAGTCCACCCATCCAGTTATCCCCGTACCTACGGGTAGACGATATAGGTCCATTGGATGTGCCATATACTTCAGGTGGCACATTGGCTTCTCCGAAGATTGTTTGTCTCCTCGAGTCTCGCAAGTTCATCAGCCTGTTCATTTCCAGAAATACCGTTATGTCCCGGCACCCACACTAATCTTACTTTAATGTGGTCTGCTAATTCATTTAGTTCTTTCTGGTATTCTTCCACCAGTCTGGATGTTACCTTGCGGCTGTTTAAAGCTGCAAGGGCTGCCTGGCTGTCAGTTAGTATGTTTATCCTAGGTTTGTTAATTCTGACACATTCTAAGATAGCATAAATCTCTGTCTGAAATACATAGGTATGTTCTTCTAGTGAGAAGGAGCATCTTGTGTTTCTCATTTCACTATACACCCCTGCTCCTGTCACTTCCCCAATCTGTGACCCGTCTGCGTACCAGGAAACTTCAGTTTGCTTGGGTCTTGCCAGTCCTTTCTGTGAGATATTTCCACCTCATATTTGGGACTGGGGGGAAGTTTAGTGGCCATATAGTCTGTTTTCATATGGCTCCACTTATGATGTCCTTAATGGATATGTGTCCTGATCTAACTATTTTGCTGCTCAGGTTGCTTTGCTGCCTAAAAAGTCCCATCCTTGCTTCCCCCATTATCACAAAGTGAAATGGAGAAAGGCCAAATAAGGCTTCTAGTGCTGCCGTTGGCGTGCTTCTCATGCACCCTGCAATACAGAGACAAGCAAGTCTTTGCACCTTGCCCAGTCTCATCATTGCATTCTTTTATGTCGTCTTTGTCCACCAGACCAAAGACGCATAAGTTATTGTGGGTTTAACCACCACACTGTATATCCAGTGTATCATTCGCGGACTCAACCCCCATGTTTTCCCACAAGTTCGTCTTGCCATTATTAATGTGGTTTCCGATCTTGTTGCTACTTTTTCCATTTGTTTGGTCCATGTTAATCTCGAGTCAATAATCACCTCCAAATATTTAACATCCATAACCATTGGAATCCCCGTATCTTGGAGGAATAGTGGTCCCAATCCCACTAGGTCCCTTCTTTTGGTATAGGGTAGTATTTTCCGTAATAATGTAATGAGAAATAGAGAAATCTGAAAAATATCTGACATTAATGTAATAAGTGTTGCTTACGTATATACGTACACGAAACTGCAATCTGGAAACTGCCAAGTACAAACAATGGCAATTAATTTTATACTGGTGTGATCGTAGAAAAAATCTTGTGTGTATTTCGAACAGAAAGTCCTTTGGTATTCTCGACA
>CAJUYG010003853.1:0-19092 GCA_910591675.1 Galerucella calmariensis | reverse complement strand
GAAATAAGCCCCCAGCTTCTACTAGAACTCGAAATGGACGATGAAGTAACTGAAATTATTAATTTTCCAGAAAAATTTGCCAATACGTATCTTGACGTTACAGTTATTAAGCCCAGAGATAACCATTTGTGTACAACCGAAAAGAAAATTATGTCTGGAGAACAAGTCAAGCAGTTCATTACTGCCATGAATTTAGGAAAAGAAAGGGATATATTGAATAAAAAAAGTGCCAATAGCTATGCAAAAGGGGATCACATTAAAATACCACCGTTTAGTGAAGCTAGCAATTCGGAAAATGAAAATATCCAACAAGTTTACAACACAACCGAACTCAATTCAGTTTTTAAATGCAAAAACAGGCAAAATATGAGTGAAAAATGCTCTCCATGTGTTTGCAAAAACTGCGCTATAGTTGGCTTAGTCTCCGATTCACAAAAAAGACCTTTTATAACAGAACCCATCAAAGACCCACAGGACACTTATAAAAAACGAAATTTCAACGAAGAGAATAATAGAAAGAAGAGAGAAAACGACCACCAACATTGTCAATACTACTTTAAACATTTATCCGAAAAAATTCGAGTACTTGAAGAGCGCGTAGCGGCGCAAGAACAAAAAGCTGTGCCGAGAGAGTATTTCAAAAAAATAGTTACCAAGCTTTTAAATCATTTCTCTCGAGCTAATTATGGAGGACAAATTAAAATTGAAACGGTTCCTGAGAAAGTAAAACCTACACAAACAATTCCTCGACAAAAATTTATCGTCAATCCAGTTTTGGTACAAAATACACCAGAGGAAGATTCCCATACGGGTTCGTGGAAATGGAGGGAGGATATTTTGAAACCAGGTATAGATTTGAAGAATAAAATAATATCAGTGATGGAAGAGACACTGACTAGTTTGAAAAAGTCGAGGGATAAACCAAAAGAAGATGAGTTGAAGCATTTTATCAACGAGTTTTCTAATAATCTTTACAAAACTATTAGTGATGAAGCCAAGTACAAGACAGATCCAAATCTTTGTGATTTCAATGGAAGAAGTAGAAAAAGGAATGTTCATAGAAATAGGAATAATTTGGGGGCACCTGTCAGTGTCACTTACGTTAATTCTCAAGTTTTAAAATGGAAGGATACTCAAACTACGTTCAAGTTCGATTCGGATAGGGAGTCTCTTCAAAATTTGTTAGAAAAAAAGAAAACGCAGGAGATGCGTAAGTATTCTTCTTAAAAAAATTTCCCAGTAAAAAGATTGGACCAAGTTTCTCTGTCCTTTCTGATATGGATTGCAATTAAAAAGTCAGGTGCTTTTTTTTCGGATCAGAACCTGCAGCTGGAATTTCATTGAATTTTACTGAGCGAACATTAAATGCCTGGCTTTTATACAGGGTGTGCAGATAATATATAACTCACCTATTGGTGTCCAGATACTCTCTTGCCAAACGCAAACCACAAATACTGTAATTTAATTTACTTTTACTTGGTAGGTACTTACCTTATATAACTACACTACAATCTCGCGTTATCATTGTCCTCACAAGTGTTCAACATTCATTTATTATCCAAAAAAATGTGCTTCTATTTAAATTTCCTATTGTGCTCTTTCAAGAATCAATTTAAATTTTTCACCCACCCTATTTTATTTTTTGAGAGAGTTAAGATGATCAACAACAACCATACAAGTATTATTCAATAGTTACTAATATTTGTTGCAAAATATAAATCAAATCGTTTCTGTTAGGATTGTCTAGTTCTTGAAAACATTCTGGGATTACTTTGAATTTCACAACCTGCGTCATCGCAATTGATCATTATTCACGGCCTCCACCAATGCCTAAGAGAAACTAGCTAAGTACCTACCTAAAAGTATTGGAACTGGTAGGCAACCGGATGATAAAGAGGTGTGCGAAATAGTTTTATTAAAGTATAAGTGGCGAAGCCGGAGTGCTCGAAATAGAGCAAATGTTTTAAAGACCAGTTATCCACGAATACTTAACGCTATTTTTTTTATTGGTGCACTTTGAAATTATAAATACTGGTCTATAACTACTACAACAACAAAAAATGGAAATCATAGATGGAAATAAGAACTAAATGTCAAATGGTTGAGTTCGTGATGTATATGATGTATACCTTGCGTTATCATGGAAATTAGAAAAACATAAACTAATTTGTATTTTGATGAAAGTTCAACCTTATTGAGTTCTGTGAATGTCAATAGTATTAATTCAAATACCATCTCCTAAGATTTGAAAAATCGAAATATTAATATTTCAAACAATACCAACAGCACTTTCCATTTCAATTTATTAATTTGACATTGTTAGATATTGTTCGAATAAAAGTTTTGACGTTACAAACTACTCCAGTCAGATCATTAAAAAAATTGTCATTTAGACATGATTTAGACTTCGTTTCTTGAGTTGTTGATGTTGCCACGGTAACTTTAAAACACGCGCGTTTCTTAAAGTTCGATTTAAACACGCTGAGGCGTGCTTAAAATAGGTAAAATGGTTCACCAATAAAAAAAATAATATTTTGGACGAAATAGATTAGATTTCGTAGTTAAATACTAAAAGACTCGCGGCTATGTATACCGCAATTTCTAAATCCTCGATATGGAATATTATGGAGTAATTTTTGCAAGCTGGTTACTGGACAGAAAGACAGAGATCCCATTGTCTCCCAAAAGTTTTTTTGCGAAGAACCTACGATTGCTCGAAATTGAATTATCGACAGACACCTCAAACTTTTTTTTGAATGGGAGGGTAGGTTGATTAATTTTTACTTGAATGCTTTTTCAAATGCGATACAATTCTATTTTTTTGTTACATTTCATAAGCAATGTGTCGGAAAAGAAGTGAAATGAAGAAATATTTACTGAAATTACCTTAATTTATATTTATCATTTTATTAACACTCTTTATTAGCAGAACTTACTCTTGTGCATGTATAAGTAAAAAAAGTATATAACGGTATATAATATAAACAGTTAAAGATTAAACGTAATTAAAAAAAATAGTTAAAAAAACATTCAAAATACAAATTTTTAAAAACATTTTCGAATATAATTATTATAATATAAAAAGTCTCATTTAATCGGGACATTTGCACGTAGGTACGTATTCTTTTATTTGTCTTGTGAATGATCCCAACGTATGACACTGCTCAAGTGTATTTGGTAAGCTATTAAATAATACTAGCCCAGAACTAAACAGCGAGTCAATACCCATGTAGTCAGTACCAACATACAGATTAAGTGCACTATTTCTTGTGTTATATGCATGCATGTCCGAAATATATGTCATCTGGTCACAAAGATAACTCGGTAGTTTCTTATTCTTAAGTTTAAAAATGAATATCAACAAACTCAACGTCAGTCGTTGTTTAACAGACATAATTGATAATGTATCCATCATATATTCAATTAAGATGCGCCTATTACATTTAAGTATTGCCCTCATTGCCCTATTCTGCAGCTTTTGCAATCTGTTGAGATTGTTTTTACTAGCAAAATATATCAGTGTACTGCAATAGTCAAAATGGGGCGACACGATTCACCTGTATATAGTCAGTCTTGCAAATTTAGAAATTTTACTAGCCACTCTATTTGGGAAATATATTTTAGTTGCAATTTTTCTTTCTATGTACTTACAATGCTCATGTAGATTTAACTCTGGATCTAATATTACTCCTAAATATTTAAACTTGAATACTATCTCAACCCTTTCATCATTTATTGTAATGTTAAATGACTTATTAATTTTACTGGTATTGCCTTTTTCCCCAATATCATAAATTTGGTTTTCTGAATATTAATTTTCAAACCATTGTCACATAACCACTCAAATATGTTAGTTAGGTCCTCATTTAAATATTTCTCTATTCCATCTGCACTACCAGCAAAATATAGCATAGTGTCATCTGCAAATAATTTAATTTTATACCTTACAACATGTCTCACTATGTCATTAATGTACAGTAGAAAAAGTAATGGCCCCAAAACGGAAGGAACTCCTAGGTCCATATCTACCATTTCTGAGAATGAACTCTTATACTTCACAGACTGTTTTCTATTTTCAAGATAAGACGTTAACCAATCAAATCCTTTACTCACGAAACCATACTTACGCAGTTTAAGTAGTAATAGCTCTCTTTTTACAGTCTCAAATGCTCTCTTAAAATCCAATACCACACCAATAATCCCCTTCTTAACTTACTTTGTCTTTCAAGAAAAAACTAGGAATTGCAGCGCAGTTTCACATGAGTGCGATTTCCTGAAACCTGACTGTTCCTGAACCAGTTAATTTTTTTGAGATACGAAGTTCATTATTTGATCTTTAACCGCAATTTCCAGTATCTTCTCGTAAACAGCTAACACATTAATAGGACGATATTCTAATGCTAAAATAGGGGTCGCTACTTTTTCAATTGGAATAACCGTTGAAATTTTCCATTTATCTGGTACTGTTCCACTACTTAGGGACGTATTCATTACATTCAGGAACCTATCACCAATTATTTCAACCACTGGGAAATAACATACAAATTAATACCATTGCTGTCAGCAGTATTTTTTTTCAAGATTTAACACATGTCCAGTGGTTTGAAGTGCTCCAAAAAAATGCCTGGTTCCTGCATAAAATTCAATACGTACTCATAATCGTTAAATGGCTCTATCTGACTTATTATTTGTCTTAAGCTTTTTATAAAGTAAACATTGAACTTAGAAGCTATGTCTGATTCAGTTTCGACCCATTCCCCATCAAAATCAATGCCTTCAACTCCTTTCGTTTGTTTTCCCTTAAATAATTTTTGAATTGATTTCCACATTTCCTTACTGTTGCCTTTATTATCATCAATTATCTGTTCATAATATTTTTTGTTTCACTCCTTATCATGTTAGTAGTTCTATTTCTGGCTACTTTGTATGTATCCCAATCTTCTTCGGTTTTTGTATTTTCTTTGTGATACAGCAAGTCCCTTCTCTTTATCTGTGCCATAACATCATCAGTAAACCAAATTTTTAGTTTAAGGTTGTTGAAGTTCTTAATAGTTTTAAGCGGGGCAAAAATGTTTGGACTTTTGACAACTGTTCCAATGAGCAATTCAGATATTTCATCTACATTTACATTGTTTTGCTCCCAGACAGAATCAAGCATAGAAAACTAAAAGCTAATTGTATCAAAATTTTTAAATTTTCTCTTTAATGAACAGTCAACGATTTGTTTATTATTTGGAGCATTTAAATTATCAAATGAAACCAAGATATTTGAGTGATCTGATACCTTTGGAGTATGTGATACACTACATTGCAGGTCTTGGTACTTTGTAATTACATAATCAATTAGTGATGCCGAGTTTTTAGTAATTCCCGTATATTCCTCAACCATTTGGTGTAAACCTAAAAAAACCGATCAGCTGCTTCATTTTACTTTTATAAGTTGTAGATAGACCTTTTAAATCTATATTGAAGTCGCCCACTTTTATTATTTTATAATTAAAGCTGATCAACCTCTCAAACTTATCCTCTATAAATTGTAAGAACTCAATATAAGATGAATTGGGAGAATGATACAATACACAGATTATATACACCTCTTTGAATATTGATACCTTCATACCCAGCATCCATGTATTCATAAGTACCTATAACTTCATTTAATATGACCTGATATTTAAGCTCTTTCCTCGAAGAGTTGCAAAGTACAGTATTGTAATCATCAATATTAATCTCATGATGTGCAATGTCATCTGTAATGCGAGATTCTGACATACAAATCAATAGAGGTCTATGCACAATCACACAATAGGTGCTTTCGATTATTCACTTTTGGCTGCTATAGTTTGTTCAACCATCCTTTGCCGTTAAGTCATAATCGGTGACGTACTCTGCTGTTTTACGTGTCTTATATTTGTTGAATGTTATTTTACACTTAACCTCAAAATTATAATCAATGGCATATGTTAAGAATTGTTTTCAAAATATGACAACTGAATTGTCAAAAGTAACAAATAAAATTTATGTCGACCTTAGATGAGAAATACGTTAATGACGTCATAATGTATGTATAAGTATGAGCTTCAAGCCACGGACATGAAATATTTGACGTTTGACCAGTTTGACGTTTATTTGAAGGTTGAGATTGTGCCGATTACGATTTAAACCTTACTAAAAATATCTAAATATGCAAAATTATATTATCAACAACATTATAATTGCAAACTGTTTTTCTAACAGCACAGGAAATTCATTGGCATTGGCACATGACAAGTGGTTTTGAGGATCCTGAAAAATCGTGTTCGTTTTGCTCAAAAGTCGTGACGACTGAGGCGTAAGGCACAAGTGCTTGAAGCCCAAATAAACGAAAGCAACAAATTTAACACATTATCTAAATTTCTCGTTAGGCTTTGAGCATTAGCATAAAAAATGTGAACTGTGTGCTCAGAATAATCTGCATGTTTATCACTCACCTCTGTCATTGCACCATTGCACTGTATGCTGCTTCGAAAAATTTTCATTTGCAGAAATGAAAATTAGATTACTTTCAAATTTTCTTTTATTCAAACTCTCAATTTTATTATTTACCAACTTACTTTTCGATATTACTGTAGCATTTGCGTCATTTATTTCTATAAAGTTAACACTTGATTGAGTATAACTATCTTTCTTTCTAATAAATATTTCAAATCACAATTAAATTCATAAGTAAAATTATTATTAAGATAATATTTACAGTAAGAAACTGATACTTCATGTATTAATCTGTGCATTACAGATCTCACTACACCTTGTATGAATATGTGTAGAGGTGGCAGATTCATTAAGACTTCCATTGCAGCTGTATATAGTTTAGATTTTTTCTTACTCGATAAGCCCAATGAAATACCTGCTCGATAGAGTTTTTCGGTTAATTTGATCTGAATGTGATTGATTTGTAAGTACTTGCTTGCATTTCAACGTGTGAATTAAAAACGAAAAATAAGAAAATACCCTGTTTAACCGAGACGCATCGTGTCGAAATTTTAATGATGATCGGATATGAGGACAGAACTCAAACACAGGCTGAAGTACCTGCAATTAATCGAGGTACGATTGGCAAAATTGAAACCTGATATCGGGAGTTGGGCCACGTAAGTGATGCTGCTCGGCAAAAGCTCTTAAAATTCGACGAAGAAGCCCGGTTGAACATATTGTTGGAAGCTGTAGGAAATCCTGTTACTCCAGCTAGGTAAATAGCTCGCGTTTATAGTGTCAGTCACACAGTCACACACAGTCATAGCTTGAAGATATAGTGACTGCTACACGGCTATTGCAACCCAACGCTCACATAATTTCTTGTAAATTGATCCAATTTATTATCAGCGCTTTTAGAGGGGTGTTAAAGTTTACAAAAATATGATCATTTCCCAATATTATTAGTTAATGATGGACAAAATCATAATGTGGAGTTATTTATCTTATGACGTCTACATTTGTCATGGGCTACCGGTTTATTTCAATATTTTAATATCTTTAATACTTTAAAAGCTTTTCGACCTCTATGTCGTTATGTAATAATTTTCTTCATCTGCATTATGTTTTTAGATAAATATGAATTTTTGAAAACAATAAAAAACACAAAAGAAGAAGATAAACGAAGGTTATGGCAAAGCATTTGGGAGCAAGCAAGTAAGAATGGCCACAATAAAAATGATAAGGTTACCGTCCAAATGCCGGACAAAAATAATCCAAAGAAGGAATGTGTTGAAGTGGACTACACTTTGGGAGATTTAGAGTATTTATTACTTGGAAATAGAGCTGGCAGGAGATAGTTTTTTCGTCTGTTACTTTCACTTGGTATAAAGAATAAAACGTGTCAAATATGAAGAAGTATCACTTTTATTGTAGCTTAGGGTATCGAAGATGTAAGACCGAACCTTTATGTAGAAGTTTCTACCAAAATTTTGATACATGACAGGTTAAAAGTAATGATGGTACTCAATATAAAATTTGTAACTTCGTCCATTCGTTGATAAACTACTGGCATCTGAATTTAATTATTGTTTTCTTATCTATGATCATTGAATGACTATTTGGAATAGATCAAAATTCAACACTTCCTAATTGTTGACGCTTCAAAGACAGTAGCACTGGGATGGTTAAAGACAAGGCCAAGTATGTTAATTTAGTAGATGTCTTGCCACGTGGGATCAAACCAAGTGAAATCAAAAGTTAGTAAGGTGAGCTGATGTATCGATTTCGTGTCTTAAGTGAAGGAACCGATATATTATATGGTATGGGTGAAATAATACTCTTCTTGGTGTGCGTCATCGATTGTTTATGTCTTTCTAACACATTACGTAGGAAGAAATGGAAAAAAAGGCAGGTCTGTGATTAATCGTAATCAAAATATCACAATAATGAACCGTTTAAATGTATTACAAACGTTAACCCTAATCTTTGACTTAAGATATTCGATTAGTTGATGTTTAGATTACAAGATCTAGACACAGTATATGAAGGAACCAGTATGTTATCTCGTGACGTCACACTGCCGAGCTCTCTGTGACCTACAACGTCGTTCGGATGACTATATCATCCGGCGGCCAGTGCTGTGCTGCGATCCAACCAAAGTGCAAGTGGTGAATTTGCGAATAAAATTATTTACCTACGACCCCAATCAGTCAATAACACACAGTCGGTGTCAATTTAATGACGTCTATTACGCATTGAAAAAAAAACGCACAGCTGTAAAGTAAATCGCACGGCTTCCCTAGCAAAATCTTAGCAACTGTCAATAGACGTCACCATTTTATTCAAAATTTACTATTTGAAAACAGTCAATACGGCCATGTTTAACTATGAAAATTCCAAAGGGTTAAGTATATGTATTGATTATAATTGAAAAATGGACTTTCGATTATCAAAAATATATTAATAATGATTAAACGTTAGTTCTTTAATGGGCTCCATTCATTGGTAATAGAGTAATAGAGATGGAGTTTACCAAGCACCTTTAATTATGTTACTGTTATTTCTTATGCTTTTTATAAAAAATACAAGTACAAGTAGGTCGTAGGTAAAGTATAGTACGTAACTCGTGTTGTAAAGTATTTTACGCACTCACGGAAACGGTAACTTTTCCATTCGTGCGTAAAATGCTTCTTACCACACATGTTACGTAATATACTATTACCTACTCCTTATATGTAAAGTATTAGTTACCTACCTCCTTACTAAAAGCGTAAGTTGAACTTTACAGCAAGTGTGCGGTAATGAGTGTGCTGTAATGTTATTACATGCACCCGTTAGGAAATTTTAGTATAATACTAAATTTATGTTGGTAGTTCTGACTGTGTTTTGTGCTGTCTGTCACTACTGAATACCCAGTTATTAAATTCGTCACTTTTAGATAAAACAAAACAGTGAAAAAATTAAAAGTAAGAACAACAAGTTGTGTGTGAAAATAAAAATAATAATTTTTAAAACTGTACTTGGCTAGAGCAAATATTCGTACCGAAGCCTGACAGCGCAGATGGTTAAGCGTTGGTTTCGAAACCAGAGGTCTCACGGTCCCGGGATCGCACCCCGCAGGCGGCATTTCATTTTTTTATTTTTTTTTTTACAAAAAATATTTTTAATTTCTATTTGAATAAAAGTATATTAATATAACTATTTTTTTAGTTTTAAACTAGTAGGTACTGTACTATTTTAAATTTTAGGTAATATTAATTTGTGGGATTTCTGGTGCTTGTCGTAGACAAGAATTAAAAAACATTAAAATGGAGGATATTGAGGATTCAGGAAAATCAATAATTATTAATATTCCTGATACTAAAACTAAAATTTATAGGTCATTTGTTGTATCCGGCAGTTTTTATGACATTTGCAAGAAATACTTACAAATCCGTCAAAAAATACAAGCACTTTTTCCATAAAATTAATAAGAAAAAAAATCAATTTCGTCGTAGATAAAGTATAGTACACAACTCGAGTGGTAAGGGCAATTACATGCTCGTAGAATTACCGCACTCGCCGCTACGCGGCTCGTGCGCAACTTGTTCTACTCGCACGTAATATGCCACTTACCACTCTAGATATGTAATATACTATTATTACAGCTTATATTTTTACGGCTTTTCGGTATTATTTTTATAGTTTATAAGTATTTTTTTGCAATGGATACCATTAAAAAAAAGAAATCGGGTAGTGTGTGTGTAGTTCGTGGATGTAAGAATAAATATTCTAATTGTGATTAAAAATTTCACCTTTTTTCAAAGGATTCAGAAAGGTGAGAAACTGTTTGTATTTTCATACGAAATGTATAATACTTCATTATTTGATCTTCATATTACATTTATGAGTCTTAGTTTTATGCATTGATTTAATTTGTTGTTTTTGTCTCAGAGCTAAAGTTTGGCTCGAAGCATGCGATAGGACTGACTTGATGCCAAAAATAGAAACTCTATACAATAGTAGTCATCGTTTATGTGGTGCTCATTTTGAACCAGACATGATTATGCAACATCATCAAAGAAAACTTCTTTTAAAAAAGGCTATTCCAATTCCAATGTTGTGGTCATTAAATTAAAAAATGTTCGGAAATTCATACATGCAGCGTATGTGAGACGTATTCACAAGCGTATCAGAATTTAGACGATTCGTCTCTATACTGTTACCTTAGAGCTTATGAAAATACGAATAAGGATACTTTTGGAAACTTGAATATGCCGCATGAAAATTTTGTACAATACATCTCATTATTAGAAACATTATTCCAAATGAATTTTGAGAAAGTTGCTACGGAATATAATATTGTTGAATCACTTATAAATATTAGTCATACAACAGAGTTTGTACATACAAGTTCGTTCGGTGAATATTTTCCCATGTATGAAATCATTCACATACCTACTACTTTTTGTAGTACATCTCTTTCCTACTCACAGAATCTAAACCCCCGAAATGAAGCCGTTTATTACAACATAATATAACAAACAGAGATAACCATATGATGAATGTCGCCGATAAGTTTAACGCGAATTTGTACGTTGATAGACCAAACACTTTGTTTACATTTTTATTTCACATTTTCATTCATTTTTTTGCCACTTGCATATAAATTTAATTAAAAAAACAGTTGTTATAACGACTTACTTACACCCGAGTGTTCGAATTATTGTGGTAAGTAAATATTATTTATCTACTTATTATTTATTTACTTCGCAATGAAAACTAACCTTAAATTGACATTTCATCATGGTTATGGATAGAATTCCATCAAACTGAATTCTATTAAACATATTTTGCTTCCACCAATGTAGAAAACATTGACCTAATTATCTGAAAGACCAGAACTATTTATGAATGATTTTTTTAAGAACAGGTGTGCCTGGAAAAACGCACAGGAGCTGGTTCTAAATGTGTTGGAGTATTTTGAGTTAGAAAAAAGAAATGGAGGACATATTCCTGGCAAGACAACAGCACTAAAAGTGTACGTAAACCAGATGGTTATGATGGTAAACGTTTTATAATTGTTCGTGTTGGCTCTACCAAAGGATTTGTCTCTGAAGAAAGTTTATTATTCTGTTCAAAATCTAGAGTAGCTGATTACCATGGAGAAATGAACAATGAAATATTTATATGAAATGGATAAGTACTCAATTAATTCCCTACTTGGAAGACCCATCTCTTATTGTTATTGATAAGGGGGCGTCCATTAATTACGTGAGGTGTTCTAGGAGGGGTAGGGGGATTCTTGGCAAATATCACGTAATTATTTTTCTCGCAGAAAGCGGTGTAAAGTTGCGTTTAAAAAAAAATACGTTAATATTCACAAATACTAGTTTATGGTAGTCTTCAATAAAAGTAGGTAATAGAACAAGTTTTTTTTCTTTCAATAATCCAACACGTTTACAGTCCAAATAAAGGTTTTGAAGAATCTCGCGTGAGATTAAGGGGGGAGAGGGAGTTGAGGAAAATCTCACGATATCTCACCAAGGAGGGAGAGGGGTCGAAAAATTCTCAAAAATGCCTCACGTAACTAATGGACGCCCCCTAATGCTCCATATCATAGTGTTCTTTTAGAATAGCAACCTTCTACTAATTCGACAAAAAATGAGATTGTTACATGGTTGACATGAACAACATTAAGTTTGATACAAAACCTGAATTGCTACAAATTGCAAAAATGAATAAAAAAGAAAACGTGTATAAAATTGATGAGTTACTACGAGAACATGGTCATGAAGTGCTGGGACTATCGCCATATCATTGTGAATTCAACGCTATTGAATTAATTTGGGCAAATTGCAAGTCATATTACAATAAATATATTGGTAAAGATGGGTATTCAGATAGCTCTGTTATAAATATGTGGAAAGAGGCACTGCAACAAATTTAGGAAAAGTGTGTTAGGCATACTGTTGAAATTATAGAAAAGTGGTATGCCCGAGACCAAAATATAATTGATATTAGCATTCAACCAATTACCATAGATATAAATACTGGTGATAGCTCTGATTCTATGAGAAAAATTAAATGAAATTTATTGTATATATTTATGAGTCTTAAATATACATATTTGAAATATTTATTTATTTTCACAACCCAAAAGATTTCTATTTTTCATTGTTGAACTGTATGGGTGGGACCGCCCAATAGTAATGGTTGCCAGCCATAACACTAATAAGGCAATTCTGATTTGCAAAGTTTCTACTGAGGAAATTGTTATTAATTCTTACTCTTATATGCAAGTAAATTTTCGGAATAACCCTATAAAACTCTGGAATACTAACAGTTTTTTCAAACTAAAGGTTTAGGTAGCAAATCGCTAAATGGCTGTGAAATATTTACAAATATCTAGCTTTAATAGTAAATAACGCACACCGTCATTTCAGCCACATCCTAATTAAAACATCAATCTACGACCTACGTGTAATTTAATGTATTGATGTATTGCGTTTGTATATGAATGATGACGCCTGGGAAAAGATTCACCGAACCAACTGTACTTGTGTTGATTTTCCAATAAAATATTCAATAAAACTTTTCTTCAGGATATGACTATATTACACATTAAAATTTGTTAATAAAAATTTTAAAAATCATAACAAAATGAAAATTGTAATATGGAAAAACCAATAAATATTTTGTATAAGACTATTGTTTTATCAACTCATCAGTGTACTTTTCTACAATATTTGAGAAAAAACATTTAACACGTTCAAGTCATTTTAAAACGTATGCACCTACGCCCATGGTAGAATGAATCGTAAAACGATCCGTTCAAGGTTATCAAAAGCTATGGCAATTCATGAATGGAATTCATGAGAGATATACTACTGGTTGGTTCATTTACTGTGATATAGATCTACCTTTCGTAGCAGCAATGTGTCTTACGTCTTTTTCTAACTAATCGGAAGGTACTTTGTTGAATAAAACACGTAATGATTTTTCAAAGGTTTATTTTTAACATTATACAAAAATGTATTCTTTTATCACAATCGTGAGTGACGGAATTATCATTTCAATAACTAATTATAATACATTTCTCTTATTTATGTTTGTTTTTCTTAACTATCATCTAAAAAATCTCTTAGATCGAGAAAATTTAATTTAAAACGCTTAAATCTCGGGCAGTTTAATCTAAAAAAATTAATGGAAGCCAAGGAGTGTATGAAATACACGAAAATAAATTTTCAGGCGGATAATACCGAAGCGGCGAATTACAGATAGAGATGCTGTTGCCTCACTGCCTACCTACAACGATAACCAACCGATAAAAGTGTGTGGCTCACCTACCAAGCTGCCGACTCAGTAAGCTCTTCAGTCTAAATACTAAAATAATCGAAAGTTTATGAAAATCTCTTTATGTCTTGGCTTCTTACAGAGTATTTATTGTTTTGTGAATGATTGGAACACCTTCGATTATGTGTTTCAAAAAGCACTTGGTGGTTCGACAGCTCCTGAATAGTATCCTGAAACATAATTTTGTTCAATGGGATTGGTTATAAGAACATCTCCAAAAGTCAGGGATATCGGCATAACTATTAAAACTCTGTCTTGAAAAACTAAATATCTTGATGCAGCTAATGGTGCTAAAATGAGCATTTCAGTCTTTCGAATAAACTTTTTGAGTTTATTTTCTTAGCATTATATAACGGGGGTTAAAAAAGCACTAGCTCTAGCGTATTATATCTGGAAGCGAAAAAGTTGAAAGATGTTACAATGACTCAATTAATATGTTCAATAGGCCAGTCGGTATGGGTCATTTTAGACCAAAAGTACAAGTAATTAGCAATACGGCTGATTTGTTGTTGTAGTAGTTATCGACCAGTATTTATAATTTCAAAGTGCACCAATAAAAAAAATAGCGTAAAGTATTCGTGGATAACTGGTCTTTAAAACACTTGCTCTATTTCGAGCACTCCGGCTTCGCCGTCGTGCTCCAAAAATCGCGCGTGTTTTAAAGACCTTAATATCTACTTATACTTTAATATACTATTTTATTGAGATCCTTGGTTTTTGATTAGAATATAATATTTATATTATATATGAGTAATTTTCTACAAATGATTATGTGCTTTGACAATAAAAAATGCCATCTTAAAGCTGACACTTCCCTCTTCAAAACGCCCTATTACAATCATTTATGTATTACATTATAACTGTACAATAGTTCATGATGTACTCCGCCGCGCTTCATAAAATGGAGTCGCGTGGATGCGGAACACATACTTAGTTTACCGAATTTTTTCCGGACACACCATTGCTAGGGCGAAAGGAACGCAAGAGACCTTTTTTGTTGAAAAACACTTTCTACACGGTGGTATTTTTTGGAACTTTAGTTCTTTACGCCAGGTTATGTTTGAGCGACCAGGGGTCGCGACGAAAAAGATCTAACCGTTACGCTACGTTATGTTACATTGCTTCGTTATGTGCCTTGCTTGCGTGCTTGTGCCTCCTTAGTCTCTCTCTCGTTTACGAAGCAGCGATTCATAATAATAATAAATATGCTCCTGCCCGGATTCGAACCCGAGCCACCCGCGTGCAATGCGAGCATTCTACCACTGAACCACCGATGCTATATTGAAATTCTATGCAAAGCTGGTATTCGCAGTGCTGGTGATCTACTTGAATTTGTTCGGATAAATTTTTACTATTATTTCCATAATTTTTTTTGCGCGATTAAGGGGTCTAGCACATTCACTTTTCGAAATACAGGGTGTTGAAATTTTGAGAACTTGAATGTTCTAATTCGATAACTTTAAAATGGATGGATGAATTGATTTGACATTTGGCAGGTTGTTTTTAAATGTAAAAGGGCATATTTTGGAAGAAATTGTAGTTTGTGCAACTAGGGTGGATATGATGGCCATATCGCACGAGGACGATCGTTCGATCGTTCAAGTGCGATATGGACAATTCACACGAGTCGAACAGCATATTTTTTCTACGACCCACTTAAGAAAAAATCTAGAAAATAAAAATTTCTATAAACTGTAATATACCTAACTTCAAATTAAAAATTTAACAATTCAATTTTATGTTTCCACTAATTTTGTGGTAAACGTACAGTTCTTGAATGTCCAATTTGTATAATGCTACGGTTTCCTTTTTTAAATATACGATGCTGTTATAAGTAGATGTTGCCAGTCGGACTCCCTCATGAAGGGTACCGTACCATTATCTATAATAATGAATATTCTGCTAAATATTTCAAACGTCTACCTGTTGTCGTTATTAATAACAAGCAAAATAATTATTTAAAAATAAAATTAACAATAAAAAAAACTTCTTCACGGGTAATCGAACCCGGGTCTACCGCGTGAGAGTCTGGTTTGCTTACTACTCGACCACCGAGAAATATGCAAATCGTTTATCTATACCGTGTGTCCCGCGACACGTTCTACCTTTTTATTTTTCTCTACATTTTTACCAGCGCGAAATATTGAGGAATTTCGAAAAAAAGTTTGTTGATTTTTTTTTCTAATTTTGGAAATCGATAGACTGGTAATAGTATATTACATAACGTGTGCGGAAAGTGACATTTTTCACACGAGTGGGAAATATTGTAGCACGAGGCATGAGCCGAGTGTGACAATCACACGAGTGTGAAAAATCACTTTCGCACGAGTAATGTACATTATTTTTCCTACGATCACGTGATAATTTCACCAAATAATGTGTAATCATTATCTGACATATTAATACAAAGAATGTTACAATTAAAGTCAACATAATTGATTTCAAAATTAACAATAACTATCAATAGTGACAAAAATTCAAGTAGTTTAACTATATAGGTAGGTTATTACAATTATTAATTGGTGGGTTAATTATAGAAATTGAAAGTGAAAATATTATTTTTCATCATACTTCATACATACTTATTATGAATACCTTTCAAAATGATTACATTTTCCTACCATTATAACAGGTGATTTGGATTAGTTGGTACAACATCGGACTTCTGACGAAAAGTAGGCGGGTTCGATCTTCGACCACGCCCTAAATTTTTCTTAATCAAGAAAGTGACAAAAATTTCACTTTTCAAATAGATCGCTTCAAATTCGGATATTACATAGGTAAATCTAATTAAAAATTATCTATTTGACAGCTTGCCAGTGGTCAATCTTAATAAAAAGTCATTTGACAGCTTTTTTATCCGTACACGTACGGATACGTTTTTTTTCCGTATGCGTATGAATAAAGACCACTTTCCATAGAACTAGACAGTGCGATATAATATGTCACTTTCCTATGTGATCGTAGGAAAACTTTTTTTTATATCAATCTACATACTTCGAGGTACCTATGAAAAAAAAAATCAGCCGTATTGCTAATTACTTGTAGTTGTTTCCCCTATCGTGTGGCCTACTAAGGGTAATGAAAAATTAGATCCCCATTTACATGCTACTGTTTGGCCTTATAATGCGGTATACTGGATTTTTCAATCCGCGACTCTCCGAATTCTACGTTCAGCAGCGAACTTGATAATCAAATATCTCGAAAATCGTATAAAATATAGTTGTGAAGTATGGAATATGACTGATACAAACAGGCGAAATTGATCCTCCTACTCCTCATAAAAGAGCTTCCGTTTCATCACTTATTTATGAGCAGTATGATAAATATGAGCATCTGCTTTCACAGACTTGTAAAATGGACAGTTTGATATTTGGGCAGACGAAATGTCGTGGGACATTCTGTATAAACATGATCTAACCATTCTAATATGGAGATCAAAATAAAAGTTTAATTGAGTAGTCGAAATAATTATTAGTTTCAAACGCGACGTAGATAGATGAATTTTGTATTTTCTATATTCACTATTTTTGATCAAATATACAAAAACATCACGACACCACAGAAGGAATCATCTTTTGAGATGTTGGCAAAAAGTCTATGGCTTACAATATATAATAAAATAAAATGATTTGTATGCATTTTTGTTTTTTCGCCTTCAGAGCAGAGATGTTTTCCAAAATCATTTTTGTTGAACTGAAAAAAAGACAATTTGGCAGCCGTGTAAAATAAAAATTTATTTGTTGTTCCTAGTGTCACAAAGTCATACTGCATCCTATGCTTTTTTATCTAAATTTTTCACGTTATTCAAACCTTGAAAACTATTTTACTTTGCCAGAGATCAAGTCTAATGCAAGTTAACACGTAATAATTAATTTTTTGTAAAAAATTGGACGATAACATTTTTTTAAAGCTTAATAAAAAGTATTCTCACTATTATTAGAGCCAAAATTAAGCTTAAAAGGCAATAGGATTGTTAGACATAGAATAGGAAATAATAGTACAAAATAATTAAGATCTAGCAGTTCTGTGACCCGCATTCTAATAAGGATGGATACCAAAATAGAACAGCCATAATGTTATTTGGGAGTTTTAACTCCAAAATGCAATAGTTCTAAAACAATATCTCTTGATAGCAGAAAACATTCCAACATGGTTGCTTGAACGAAAGAATAACTAAAGTGACCCAATTACAGTATTTTGCATTCGCACCAACTGGATTAGATTAGATCACAAGGGTGTCGAAACCACGACCTATAAGATCTTTTGTCCATACCCTACATCCAAATTTTATTCCAAGAGATCTAGGACTCTGAGAAACTCTATTATTCATTTTGAAGCTAGGTTTGCAGCTTGATCTTGATCTATATAGAGCTGTTCTAGATATTTAAGGGGTTAGTGAATAATATGCATGTTCCACCATCTACTTTTCCCATCTTGCAGATGTGGTAGCTGAGAGCAGTGTCCATTGAGAATTCCTGTGATCACAGAATCAGATTTCAAAAGCTCCAAAAGCAGCTTAGCGTAGTGAATAGGCGGGACTAAGTTCTTTTTTCCATATTCATTCATTTTTTCATTATTGTAATCATTCAGCGATATCCATTGGTAAAGCGCTTTATTAAATACGACAATATCACTGGAAGCTGTAATAATATTCCAGTTTTCACTACAACTATATTCATAATTTTTTATAAACAAGATTTATACAGGGGCACTATGAACGAACTCTTCTCTAGCGTCTTAACGGCAAATAAAATTAGAAAAAATAAGACGTAGAATTAAGTAGATTACTTGGGACTATAATTTGAATATATTTTGGAATATACAGGGTGCTCCAAAAAAGCGTGCCGTATCAAAGTTAGGTTCCTTTAAATGGAACACCCTGTATTTTATCACATTTTTGAATTGTACCATTGAAAATAATGTAATTTATCAACATTTCCCTATACCTATCTAGTTCAGTTTCCAGGATAAATCGATTTTACATAATTTGTAGACCCTCCGAAAAAATACAATAACTTCAAAATAAAAACGAATAACCACATTTGCTTTACACCATCTCACTAGAAGCTTTCAACATTCTGTTTCCAATATTTACTGGTATGCTATCATATACAGGGTGTTTTTAATATGACAGTATAACACTAACCATTTAATACATGAATTTCTGGCTTAATTTAAATGGAACACCCAGTATCTGTTGGGTCTGTTAAACGTGGGAATTTATTACCCCTCAGTTGGTATCAGGGTTGCCTATATCTAACTCTGATAGTTCTCGAGAAATTTTAAATTTGTTTTTTAATA
>CAJUYG010003850.1:0-19107 GCA_910591675.1 Galerucella calmariensis | reverse complement strand
CTGCAGCGCCCACAAGGGGGCGTTATCGCCCACGTTGGGAAAGACTGCTCTAACCTAACTTACAAGGCTTTCATAAAAATTTTTAATTTTTTTCCAATTTTCTTGCGTCAAACTTTATTTTTTAATATTTTTGAAAAAGTTTTATTCCATGTTTGTCTTGCTATTCCCTTTTTATGTTCCGATATTTTTGCTTTCAATATTCTTTTAGTCTGACTTGTGTTTTCCATTCTTTATAAGTGTCCCCACCATCCCACTTGTCTGTACTCTATAACATCCAGTAAAGTTGCTATTCTTAGTAACATTTTATGGGTGGTATGAATAAAAACGAAGTACATGCTAATACTACAAATTTAAGGATCTACTTCAAAGTATCTGCTCCATCATGAAGCATCTGGTCAGTTCCGATAGAATCTACTTAACGTTGAAGTATTTACTACACTGCTTGTACTTTTAGCCCGTAGTATATGCTTCGACATGTGCAGCATCTCCCACTCTTTCTGCTTGTGGAGCAGGTCAAGTTTATTAGATTTTCTGTTTCATCGTTGTTGTTATACAAAATTGTAGAGACTACCCTCGAAATTACTCGAAATATTATTTGCTATTTTTCTTGGTTGTCAATTAAATTATCAAAATTAATAAAGTGTGCTCGTAATTGTGTAAAATGTCTTCAGATGAAGAAATGCCCCAGCAAGAAGAGTCCCAAAATGAAGATATACAATTAGCATTTGTTATAATGCTAGAAGATTTCAAGATACTGCTGGATAAAAAAATGACACCTGCTATCAAGTCTGCAAAAGATACAGCCCTTGAAGAGTTAACCAATATGTATGCACTGTACATTTTTCTTCTGCGTATTCCATCCATTTTCAAACAAAACTAACCGTAGAATTCTCAAGAAGCTGCTATTATACCAACTTCGTTAACGTTTAGCAAATACTACAATTTCTTCTTGAAATCGAAGTATCTGCTGTAAGAAGTCGCTACTTCAAATTGCAGTCAATACCTTAGTCATTTTCACGAAAGTGCTACTTAGTATAGTAGCTTCCGGAAAAATTGAAAGTATCTACTTTGAAATGTAGTTTCTTCTTAATTTTAAAGTACCTACTTTATAGAAAATGTTAATAATTCTAGTATTAGCATATACTTCGTTTTTATTCATACCACTCTATATCTGTGCTCCTAATGTTGAGTATTTCATTTCAACTGCCTGTACTTTATTCTTCTGTGTTGGACTTAGCATCAACGTTTTACTTCCCCATAAATTAATTTTGGCCTATATATTGTTTTGAATAATTTCAGCTTGGTATTCTTCGTTATTCTTTCATCGTTCATGAATGTTTTGCCCACCCTATAGTAGAGTTTCATTGTTTTTGCAATTCATTTATCAATTTTTGTTTCTGTGTGACCACGGCAGTTCTATCTTCAGCGATCCTTTGTCTTATCCCTTGTCTTCAGTTGTGTGTGTCTTGTGCTGCCTCTTTGTGGGGCAAATCCTTAGCAGACGACATCATAAAGTGGTTCCACTTGTTGAAGCTGACCCCAGCTGATACCTGATCGAGAATCTGCTGTTTCGTCTTGGTGGTCGTCATCGCTCTCCTGTTGTTTTGGAGATTCTGGGCATCCCTTTTAATTTGTTATGAGTCCTTCTTGGCAGTTTGAGTGGATTTCTGTTGGACTTGGATAATTGTTGAAACGGTGGGTTCCTCCGTACTGGGCATGTCGTCTGTCCGTGGTTGAATCTCTGGCAGTTGTAGCACTACGTCAGTCCCCCATCTTATCTTCACGCACTGAGTATTTTGAATATTCCTGATCTTCTCTTTGTCCTCTACCTCTAACTCCACAATGTAGATGAATAGTGATTTCATTTAACAGTACCATAAGTGAATTTTGCCGTTCTTATGTATCCGGACTCATTCTTTTTCGATTTCATTTCGTATTTCGTTAGTGTGTTAGCTGTCTTTTGGTCAGTCGCAGGATCCTTCCTTTCATCTTTTCTCTTAGTGTGTATTTGTGTATTCTTTTCCATTCAGAGCTCCTGGTTAGTTAGCTGCTTTTTTCTACTGCTATACTTTAAGTTGTTAATTAAATGCCAATTTTCAGTTTCATAATGATACTCATTATAACACTGATTTTCATTATAAAACTGAAAGATTGACCAATGGAAATCTAGATTTTCAAATGCCCAAGTAGGCAGACATAATATTTTCTGTAGAATGTTTGACAGTTTGACAGTGTTTTATGACAATTTAAATCATTTGCGTTAGTTTTTGAAAGAAATGTCGAGCACCAGACCGAAAATACTTAATCACCACAGCAAATACATATTTAAACTTATTATTTTTGTTAACAATAATTTAATAGCTATTTATGCCATCAGTTACGAAATGCCATATTGTGTAACGCGTAAGATTTTTGCGGAACGAACGAAGTGAGTTTCGCAAAAACTCACAAGTTACACAAAATTCCATTTCGTAACGTATTGCCTACAAAATTTTTTCTAATTTTGAAGAAAGTAATAAAAAAATAAAATGTAATATAATTGATAAAAATGTGGAAAACATAAATTTAGTTTATTGCTGTTACTTCATGTTAGTTGTCAGTTTGACATTTTGTAAAAAAGTCTAGACGGAAGGTTTTTAGCGAGATTGATATATTTTACGTGGTGTGATGAGAAGAAAATTAGCTGATGACAAAGAATACTTAATGGCTAAGGCTGCAATGATAATTGGAATGGCAGGAGCATGCAGAAAAGCAGAATTAACATTTCTTCCAGTTGAAAATGTTATAGACGAAGGAAGCCATTTTCGTGTTGATATCCCACCTTCAAAAACAAAAGTTATACGGCAGTTTGCAATTACCACTGGAGACATTGAAAATACGAATCTTGTTGAAATATTAAGAAAATATATTAAGTTGCGTTGATTGTTGATTTTTTGTAAAATATGCGAATGGAAAATGTTCCAGAAATCCTGTGGGAATTAACACAGTCTGTCAAATGTTATTGCACAATTTCTTGGTCTTTCAAATCCTGTTCTATATACTGGCCACTGCTTCAGAAGAAGCTCTGCCACTTTCCTAGCAGACAGTGGCGCTGATATTTTGAAATTAAAGAGGCATGGAGGTTGGAATTCTACCTCTGTTGCGGAGGGACATGTTGAAAATTCCATGAATAATAAAAAACTTATAGCGCAAGAAATATTTGGTGAAACATCTAATGCAATGTGCGCCGCTTCCCAAATAACAGCAAGTTCGAGCAATGAAAAAAATATGTCGTCGGAAATTAATTTAAATAATTGCAATAATTGTGTTATCAATATTTATAATAATTAATGAATTTATAATTTATGTTTCCAACTTGTATTATAACAGTTTAATAGATAGAATAATTCTTTTTGTCACCTATTTTGAAATACATTTTTCGTCACCAATTGCATAAAATTTTACTTTATGCAACTAGTTACCAAAAGTAAGACGTTTCATAATGTCAATCAGTTTTAAAAAGTGTCACTGTATATGTCAAAATTAGAAAAAACTAATATTGTATAACAGTAACATACTTATACGCTTTATGTTATCATCTCTACCATGTGGTCCCGTGGCGCAGTGGGTAAACTGTACGAAACTTGGTACTTGGCGGAACTGTACATACAATCATACATCTAATTGAGACTCATATGATCAATATTAAATATCCAGTACATACCAACGATTTTAGGTTTCATTTTTACACCAGAAACCTACATTTCCTCTACCAAATTTATTGTTACACCTTAATTATCAAATTTGTAACAATATCTCTGTACTAAAAACATTTCCGTCATTATGTATAGATTCGTGATTCTACTTTATACCGCGATATGGGTACTATTAATATTTGATGAGCTTTTTTGTTCAACTTCAACGAAATCACTTAGCTTCGCTTTAAAAAATTACAGGCAGTATACTTATTGAATCAATACAATTCTGTTTGTTTTAGAAATCGCTTTGTGATTGTATATGAGGCTTAATTTCTTTTTTTCTGATCTATTAGATACTCTAACATTTGTTGTTATTATTTTATTTTTAAACTATTCAAACAATGGGCTCATTTACATATTTTTATTTATTTTATTATTGGGAAGAGCACATCATTTTGAGGCTCTGTGCAAAAAATTAGACGTCTGCGAGACTCCTAAGTCGCCTAAAAAAATTATAAACATTAAACAGCGCTCCTCTCCGCAGGCCTATTCTGTAACTTGCGACTGCCGATAATTGCGCAATTGTCGCTGTCAAACGCGGGTTTCGTATTCTCGAAGAAGGGAAGAAGCAACTGCGACCGCGATCGCAATTTATTTGTTAACTGCCTCTAGTGAGCAATTGGTTAACTAAAAAAGTGCATTTTTCAGTTGTTCATGTGAAAAATACGTATTCTGTAAGCAATTTTTTAGCAATTACAACGCGATTGCAACTGTCGAATAGCAATCAGAATTTTAGTAGTTGTAGTTGAGTTGCTTGATAATAAAATCAAGTTTTCCTAATAGAAATAGAAGTTAAGTAATAAATTATAACATTTTGTCAATGATAAACATGTTTTATTTGTAAAAATAGTAATTTAATGGACTTACTAACTACCCTCAGAATAGTTAGTTTTTATTTGTACTTAGTAATGAAAGAGATAATAGTTATTATTTGTTTTTACGTATTTAGTAATTGTTATTAAATATTAGGGTAGGTGTGTCCACTTTCTTGAGGGCAGTTAGTGAGCCCATTAAATTACTATTTGTACAAACAAAACAGGTTTATTATTGACAAAATGTTATAATTTATTACTTACCTCTTATTTCTATTAAGAAAACTTGATTTAATTATCAAACAACTCAACTACAACTACTATAATTGTGATTCCTAGTCAATCAACTCTTCCAACTGGCTATTGAAAACTCTGTTTTTTCCCATTTTCTGTACTATGTATCTCAAAACAATTAATAGTAGCAGTACCCATTCTCAAATTATTTTACTCACCTAATTAATAAAAGGATAAGTACAACCACGAAAGACACAATAATTAAAAACTGATGTACTCACTAGGTATCTATTGCACTATTTAAAAATGAGAGAAAATAAAAATTCTTTCTGAAGGCAGATGCCATAGATAGCTAGGTACCTACACTCTTATCTTTATTATGTTAACATAAACAATCACTAAGAGTTAATTTTTGTTTAGGCTATGATGATGTGATTTATATGCCCTTTAAGAATAAAATATCTATCAAATGATGTTTCTAACATGTTTGTTCTTGAAAAAGAAATACCCTCCCACATTCTTACATGAATGAAAAAATAAATTGACTTGGAATCTTTTTTTCATTACTCAAGGATTTAAACTCTCCTATATATTTACCCACATTTCACTATTATGTGATTTTTTTCATGTAAATATTCAAGGATTGAACATTGAAATTTTGCGCCTACCTATATCACCGATCTCAAAAAATACCTAGAAGTAGGTATATTGTTTTTTTAAACAAATCATCTAAAAAAGTATTTGTAAACCCATTTTCAACTGCTTTCAGTTATGTAAGGCACTGTTTCGTAGGCTTCCTTGGTTTTTCATGCATATTAAATATTTTTTACATTTGTTTTTGTATATCAGCTGATTTTACAGACAATTTAAGTTACGTTGATTGCTACCCGATTGCAAGTGGCGCTAGTTTTATGACGTAAAAGTGCATCTTGACAGCAACCAGCAATTGCGACGCGATTACCTTACAGAATATCAAATTTTGCGACTGATTGCGCGATCGTTGTGCAACGGTTGCTAGTTGCAAAATAATTGTTGTTTTTACAGAATAAGCCTGCCGAATTTGAGGCGTGACGTCATCCCATATGAAATCTCTCGTTGAGAGAGCGGATACCGCGCCGATCGGTTCTCGGTTAGATGACTACTTAGCTAGTATTTTGCTAGTTTATATGCTTATTATTTATTATAGGTTTTAGCAAATTCTAAACAGTGTTATGTTTGTGAAATGAGAACGTTTAGAAATAATTTAAACTATTCGACACAATGGACCAGAACCAGAGTAAAAAAATCTATAAATATTGTGCGGTTCCAGAATGTAAAAGTACTACGATTAAAACATCTAACAAAACATTTCTTTCTATTAATAAGGATGCAGAAAAAAACGGAAGCAGTGGCAGAAAAGCATGAAAAGACTCTGCTTGAGAAAAGGAAATTGATGAGGCTGCGATTTGAAGGCTTGGAAATGAGAATAGGTGACGGAGCTCAATAGATTGGCCGAATTCAGAAGCTCAGGTAGCAAGTTACGTGTAAAATGACTTTAAGTTTGTTGATTGAGTAGTTTTTGAAATCTATCGCAATTATACAGTGTTTCGAAGAATTTATTGGTGTTTCCATTAAAGGTTTAAGTGGAGTGGAAGTCTCCTGGACTTGCAGTTTGTTAAAGAGAAGGTTGAATGTGACAGTGGAGGATAGTCAGTATTTTTTTTCTTTGTTGATTTTTTCACTTTTCATTGGTATTTTCTATGAATAAACATGAAACAGCCCTTGATATGTAAAAGTACAATTGAATCATCTAACAAAACATTTATTTCTATTAATAAGGATGCAAAAAAGCAATCACTGATAAGTCAACATACTTTTTGTTTGTGTATTTTTAAGATTTCATTTTTCTTCAATCAGAATCGTTATAAATTACCTTATAAAATACGTTGTGAATCCATATTGAGAGGGTTATTGAAAACCACACGCTTGTATTAATCTAAATCTTTTTAAATACGTAGATGATATTGTTCTTATAGCTTGTGGTGTTATTAATGTTCAAAATTATTTAATAAAATAATGGATCAATTCTTCACAAAATAAATTTTATCAAATCACCAACAAAACTGGCGTATATTATGTTTTAAAAGAAATAATTTTATTTGATTTAAAGTCCGGATCAGCTCTAACAAATATCGCTTTTTTACCAGTGAGGTGCATGTGCATTTGAATCTGATGTAAACATTTGGAACTAATATTACCTGCTTCATCAAAATAAGTTTTTCTTGTTCTTTCCAACATTGGTGATTTAATTTCCACTACACAGTCATTTGGAAAAGCTCCTTTAATTGGGCAGTCTGCAGTTAATAAAATTGCAATTTGTTACTGAGTAACCTATATCGTTATCTTCGTAACTTTGTCCACCAGACCAGGAATAAAATAAAACATCTGGTATCACCCTGTATATCATTTGAGAGAGCATGTATTTATGAAAATATTGACATTTTTAATCATTCTTGCCGGAAAACAGCCAAAAACGATGTGTCACATAGTATAAAATCATAATTTAATAAACTCGTGTTTTTGATTAAAAAACTCCATAATCATTAACAAGTCCACTTCTGGAAGATTTAATGAGTCTGCTTTTTTAAAATTAGGTCCACACATTTTATTTTATTCACACAAAATTTTGCGAGTAATTCAAAATAAATAAATTCTACGCGAGGCACGTTACAGTCAGAAGCGTAATGTTTGTGAACATTAACTTTCATATCTGGTGACGTCACAGTCATAGTCTTCGCCCCGCTACGGTATGCTTGTTTAATTGGTTATATTAGGAGAACCACATATTCTATTGACATGAAATTTTCAGAATCATATTCTTACCCTCAGTACTTTGTTTCACGACAGTTAAAAATGATTTAAAAATTTTAGTAAACAAGACCATTGTCTATTTAATTCAATTACACTCTATGTGGAATAACTACTAATCTATTTTGAACTTCTAATTCTAATTGAAGTAACTTATTTAATAACCTGAAGGAAAAAACAAATATTCAAAAGGCTACATTTTGACACTAGTTGACCAGTTGACGCCTTCTATTGTAGTTGATGCATCCATTTTTTTTCTCAACTTCAAAATACCAAATTTTTATGGAATTAAAACCTTGTTAGCAAAGTACCTATACAAAGTCTCATCAACAAAATCCTTTATTCAAAAATCTCGTTTAATACCATTATGTCCCTCTCTTTTATCCATATAATTCGATTTTTCTTATTCCCAAGATCTTTGAAGAACGAAGAAGAATAAAGATAAAAGCTTTATATACAATTTGACATCCTTAAAAATACAAAAACGTTCAATTATCTTACACAAAGAACGTTAATAACAATTAAAGAAAAGCATACACGAATCCTTTAAATTTTAAAATCCTTCCAGTTTTCATAAAACCATTTTACATCGGTTGAAGAATGTATATTTAGGCATTCAATGGCATTCAAAAACGACTGATGAGATTCCTATAGACTTCGTTAAAATATTAATAAATATTTTAGACGTTCAATTTCCTCAAATTCTGGAATATAATATATAAAGGAATCCCTATCAGCAGTTGGCAGTTGAGCTCCTTGTCTTTTTCTGTTTATATTTCACACTTATAGAGTCTTTAAAATTAATTAGAAAACCACTAGACCAATATCACAAATCATGGAATAATATGTTTGATTGAGGCAATTTAAAATATACTTTGGCAAGTTTATCTGAAGCCGTGAATGGAATGCAGTCGAAAACATTCGATATTGCCACGCTTAAATATGAAAAAGCTAAAGTGCTAGATTATATTGGATTAGATTAGAATTGGAGTGGCTCTTTGTCCTATCCCACTGCGACCTTTGCAGATCTATTGTGGTCCTCCCTATATTTAGAGCTCAATATCTAGCTTTATTCTTTTTATTAGACCTAATAGCCTGGATACCGCCTACTTTGCGTAGCTCTCTGCCCTCGGTTTTTTTTCTCCGAATAGGTGAAACCGCACCCTTGCTAGGCCTTCGCACTCACAGAGTATGTGCTCCGCGGTTTCTTCTTCTTCCTGGCAGAACCTGCATAGGCTGTCATCTGCAAGGCCAATTGTGTGAATATGTTTCCTCAGCCTACAATGTCCGGTCAGCATTCCCACCATCATCCTCGTCGTTTCCCTACTTTGACTTAGTAGGTCGTGTGACAGTTTTGTCGAAGGGCTTTTAAGGAATAATTTTGCGTGTCTTTGTCCTGGGGTTTCATACCACCAGCGCAACGCCTGGTTGTTTATCCATTTGTGGATGCTCTCTTTACTTAGGCATTTTGCAATTCCACAGGAAGGTTCTGGCCCTATAATGACCTCCGTTGCTCCCTGCTTGGCTAATTCGTCAGCCTTTTCATTGCCTTTTATTCCTTGGTGGCCTGGTACCCATGCTAGGGTCACTCTATTATGACTACCTAGTCTGTTTAGGGCCTTCCGACACTCCCACACCAGATTTGATGTTATCTTATATCGTTTTTAGTGCTGCTTGGCTGTCGGAGTACAAGACGATTCTTTGGTTATCGACCTATGTAGTAGGATATGTAGTGGTGGTAGGTTTACTATTACCTCCAGGGCCGCGGTCGGAGTCGTTTTCATGGCCTCCGTGATACTTAGGCAGGCCTGCCTTTGAATACCTCTTAGCTGCCTCTGCGCTCCATTCTGCAGTGTCCTGGGCCACCAGACAACTGATCCATAGGTTATCATTGGCCTCACATTGGCCTGTGTGTAACCATTTGGTCATGTTGGGATTTAAACCCCAATTTTTTCCACACATTTGCCTGCATCTTCCAAGGGCGATTCTGGCCTTGTGTGTGGTTTTTTCAATGTGGGAGTTCCATGTGAGCTTTTGGTCAAATATTACCCCTAGGTATTTAAGTTCTTTCGCAAATGGAATTTCCACACCGTTAATTTGCGGCTTTTGTAGACCTTGCCATTTTCTCTTTTGTGTAAACGGTACCAGTGTAGATTTGTGGGGGTTCGCTGCCAGTTCTTCCTCCCTACACCAGCCACTCACTATATCAAGCGCCCTTTGGGTGCGCTCTGATATTGTGTCTGGAAACCGTCCTCTTATCACGATAGCAATATCGTCCGCGTACCCCAGGCACTGAATACCTTCATCTGAAAGCCTTATTAGAAGCGTGTCTACTAGAATAGCGCCCAAAAAAGGGGCGATAAGACGCCTTCTTAAGGACAACCCCTTTCCACCCCCGCTATGATGGTTGCTTCCCCAAGAGTGGATGTGATTATCCTATTCCCTAGATTAGCTGCAAGCCACCCGCAGATGATGGGTTCGACCCCTCTTCTTTCCATACACCTTGTTATAGATAATGGAGAGGCGTTATTGAATGCTCCCTCTATATCCAGAAAAGTAGCTACTGCTATTTCCTTGTCGTCGATCGACTTGGACAGTAGCCTGTTTAGGTCGTCCAGAGCCAAGTCTGTCGACTTACCCTGTTGATACGCATACTGACTCTCGCTTAGAGGGCGAGCTTTCAGAGCGTTGTCCTTTAAGTACCTATCCACTAGCTTAGTGCTAAGTATGTAGTGATAATAGTTAGAAAAGTGACTTTTCACTATTAACAATATGATTTAACGTTAATTCTTTAATGTGCTTGTTTCCTTGGATTTTTTCTATCAATATTATTTTTTCAATTTATGAATATTAAAAGAACTTTTCCAAAATTTGTTATGGGCTTCTCCAAGCTCTGGCAGCGTTGTACGAAAACCTTAATCACCAGACCCTCCGAATCACTCAATTGGTGACTTTTATAGAAAGCTGACTTCTTATTGGCAAGCGCGTGCGTGTGTTCTTCTCTCTCGCTTCGTCAATTGACTGATATTGATTTATCCAGTGGCGTTGGTATTGTCAGTGATCTTTGTATTTTAAATTTTACGTGGTAAAATAGGTACCGTACGTTTATGATAGATATGCGCCATGTTTCCTCGCCTGTTACCGATACCCCGTAGCTTCAGATAAACTTGCCAAACTATACAGCCTTCGAACAAGAATGGTGACATCCTTGATCCTTGAGACTTACGTGGAATGTACACTTCGCATATATTACCCCAAAAGCAACAAGGATTATCTGGACTAGCTTTTTGGGAAGACGTGGGGTCCTATACTGCGCTGATTTGGTGGAACACAACAACGGAACAAAGGGCAACGAGGTTGGTATATCTACAAGATATAACCAGCCAGTCTAGTTTGCAATTAGGCGGGATAATATCACTTGTCTCCAGTCAAGGATCATGATCACAGAGCTTCTGGACGGATGTCCCTTCTATTTGCATGCCCGTTTAACTACAAGTGTAATTCAATGTCTGTCGGGACATATACCCCGAGAAGTAGTTGTTGTTTTTTAGTTGATAGGTCATTGTTCCATGAAAAATATTTTGTAAGGCGTTATAATACACTGTGTACATAAAGTAACGTAAATTGCTAATATTTTGATTTCTGTTCGGCTTACAAAAAAAACTGACGAATAAAAGTTTTTTCAAATAATCCAGACCATCTGCAAAGTCGATTAGATGTATCTATACAGGATGCACCGTTGCTCCAAAATAACATATTAACAAATTTTCTTAAATAGTACACCCTGTATATATTTTCAGTTTTTCAAAATCTATTTAATACAAATACAACCTGGCATTAGCCAGGGACAGAAAAGAATGGAAAACATGGGTTCAGGAAGAACTCCAATCCGACGCCTGAGAAGGCATAAGGATAAGAGAAAGAAAGACGGTTGTATTTGTAATATGATAGATTATGGAAAACTGAAAATATATACATAGTGTATTATTTGAAAAAATATGTTAATAAGTTATTCTAGTGCAACGATACATAAAATCGACTTTTGCAGATGGACTGGATTATTTGAAAAAACTCTTATTTTTTTTGGAACTTCAGTTCTTTACGTCTGCTATGTTTGAGCGACCAGGGGTCGCGACGGAAAAGATCTGACCGTTACGCGTTACGTTACGCTACGTTATGTTGCGTTGCTTCGTTATGTGCCTTGCTTGCGTGCTTGTACCTCCTTAGTCTCTCTCTCTCTCTCTCGTTTACGAAGCAGCGATTCATATGCTCCAGCCGGGATTCGAACCCGGGCCGCCCGCGTGGAATGCGAGCATTCTACCACTGAACCACCGATGCTATATTAAAATTTTATGCAAAGCTGGTATTCGCAGTGCTGGTGATATACTTGAATTTGTTCGGATAAATTTTTACTATTATTTCCATAATTTTTTTGCGCGATTAAGGGGTCTAGCACATTTACTTTTCGAAATACAGGGTGTTGAAATTTTGAAAAGTTGAATGCTTTAATTCGATAACTTTAAAATTGATGGATACATTGATTTGACATTTGGCAGGTTGTTTTTAAATGTAAAAGGGCATATTTTGAAAGAAATTGTAGATTGTGCAACTAGTGTGGATATGATGGCCATATCGCACGAGAACGAAGTTTGAGCACGACGCCGTAGGCGGAGTGCTCATTCGTCAAGTGCGATATGGACAATCCACACGAGTCGAGCAGCATATTTTTTCTACGACCCACAAAAAATCTAGAAAATAAAACTTTCTATAAACTGTAATATAACTTCAAATTAAACATTTTACAATTCAATTTTATGTTTCCACTAATTTTGTGGTAAACGTACAGTTCTTGACTGTCAAATTTGTATAATGCTACGGTTTACTTTTTAAATATACGATGCTGTTATAAGTAGATGTTGCCAGTCGGACTCCCTCATGAAGGGTACCGTACCATTATCTATAATAATGAATATTCTGCTAAATATTTCATATGTCTACCTGTTGTCGTTATCAATAACAAGCAGAATAATTATTTAAAAGTAAAATTAACAATAAATAAAAACTTCCTCACAGGGAATCGAACCCGGGTCTACTGCGTGAGAGTCTGGTATGCTTACTACTCGACCACCAAAGAATATGCAAATCGTTTATCTATAACGTCAGATGTATTACATGATTTTTGCTTAAAAGGAACTAAAGTTCCTACCGTGTGTCCCGCGACACGTTCTACCTTATTTCGTAAACCTAACGGAAATCGAAATATAAGCAAGTTACGTTATTTTATGTAGGTACACACTCTATTTATCTTTCATATCTATTAATTACAGTGTTACAAGTTAATCCAAGGCTCGGTGCCAGATGAAATAATATATTTTTTCTGGCTGTATGATAACCAATTTTCCCTCAATTATTTTTTCATTTCAGTAACTTTATTATTTGATTACAATAAACTTTGACAAAATTCTAAGTAATAAAACGCTATTCTGTACAACTTTGATGAATAAATGAGTTCAGTATAATCCCGGAACATCAAATCTGACCCTGTTATCAACTGTGCGGATTTTGCTATCCTTCAATTAGCATTGCTGTCCGTTAGCATATTGGGTATTAGCTAGCAGACGAACTCCATTAACCAACGATTTTATCGGAACCTTTGACTTCGGTGTTGTGATTTCCATTTTTCACCTGTTCAAATAAGTTAAATATTCTCTATGACAATTAAAATTTTTTGCTTCAACCAAGGCAATGCTTGAAGCATTCTGGAACTCCGATACTTTACCCCATCCATGGACTCGTACCGGATTGCTTTTGAGGCAAACTTAGTCATCGGAAACAGTAAGTAAGTTACAGGTTGTTAAATTAGACGAATACGGCGTTCAAGCACTGGAGTGTCTCTAGCGGCTAAATAATGCTCCACAGACTGCGCCTAGAGGCAGGCGCGTTTTCCTGGTGATAGATGCCGTTTCTTATGAACTCGCTCTTGCAGTGTTGCCAAAACTTGCAAATAATAAGTTTATTTTACAGTTTGACCCTCCGGAACCCCCATTATGTCATCGCGATGCCGTTGATATCGAATATAAAACAATTAGCGGGGCTTTAGATTTTAGTTTCAACAAGTTTTATCGCTATTGAGACTGGTCGATCTAGGCGTTGGTCTTCTTCGGTGCTCTTTCGGCCTTGAAAACCGTTTAAAATATTCAAAAATACGCGTACGAGGATTCCAATCAACATACTACAAGCGCCAAACGTGATAGCCAGCCCGCCCCCATGCGCACAAACTTATTTTTAATATTACATGTATGTACAGAGGCGTATCATTAGCTGTCTTCCAATTCTGTTGGCGTTTGGTATTGTCTGAATAATGTTTGCACGACACTGACGGGCAAGAGGCTTATCGTAATCCAATAGTAATGTAGTTGGGAGAGTTTATACCTGCGCGATCGCTCGCTATCACGTTTGGCGCTTGCAGTAGGTCTATTTCAATAACTTATAGCACTCAGTGACAGTTTTTTTTCAATTCAACCACAGGTTATAAAGAGAACAGATACGAAAGCTTGACAGAGAACAGTAAAAAGAGAGAGAGATGGGTGGACATACCCATTTAAATGCCCATCGTCTTATGTCGGCTCCGTTCGGGCTGCTTCGCGAAATTTGTCAACAGGGTTGTCAATTTGCATAATATTTCCTTCAATTTACGATCATAGGTCAAATATTAAGCATTATTTTTAAGTGTGATAGTTATACAGATACAAATATTCGATAATCACTTGTTTTAAATCAATTTTATTAACATTAAAAGAACTATACAGTTAAAAAGATTATAATGTATAAAAATCATACCATAAATATATACTTTTTTCACAAACCACATACTTGGCAACCATGCACAATAACGGTGATGGCTAACCTAACCTAACATAATCAAAACGTCAAAACATGCAAAAACTAGATCCGGCACTAGAAATTGTTATAGTCCCCGAGTCAACAGTGCAATTTGGTAAGAAATTCAAAAAATATTTTAAACTTGCAACATCACGTTTGATGTTTGTATCTGTTCTCTTTATAATCTGTGATTTAACTTTAAATTTCATAAATTAATTGAAAAATTTAGAATGTCCAAAAGTCAGGACTAGTGCTCACAAATGCACAAAATCATTGAATTGATTGTACTCATTTCATGCATCTAACAATTTACTTAAATTTTGGAATATTGTATGAGATTATGCAGTGTTTCAAGGAAAAATATATGACATCTCAAATGTATTGTTTTTTTTTAATTGCAGATAAGAAAATTACATCGCAGAAAGCTAATGCTTGAAAAGTAAAGACCAGATCAGGTGAGTAAGCCTTAAATATCAAATTTAAAAAAAAACGCTTCTATCTTGTATTATATAAACCTAACCTAACTTTATCGTCCGAAAATAATTGTATTCTGGATAGTTGCTGCTTCATTTTGGAGATATTCGATTGCCTAGAGGAAGACTAGAATATTTCCCATGTATAAACTGGACAAATCATTTTCTGGTACATGACCCAGTAAAGGAATGAAGAAAAATCCAAACTAACCGCTCTCACTTACAGTGATAGTGGTTGCCATAGAGTAATAAATAAGGGAGATGTTAAACGAGTAGAGTTTTGTGCCACAAAGTTACCACTAGCGCCTACCTTGGCTACCGGTATAAACTAGCATTCAAGACGCGCGCTTTTTGAATTTGCAAATTTTCAGCATACGCGTAATGTTGTACAATATTTGGAATTGAATGATTTTGCACTTCAATATTTGTTTTTTAGTCCTTCAAGTCAAGTTTTCAAAGACTAAGAAATGACATTGTTTTGCTAAATCATTCAGCTACAAATATTGTATTAGCTTATTATATTATAGGGAATTACGGTAGGAGAATAAAAAACCCTTTGCAAGTGATAAAATGTTATTCATTCAACATCTTTAATACAATAAAATATTCAAAATAACAT
Organism: Galerucella calmariensis; assembly: GCA_910591675.1. Taxonomy (NCBI): domain Eukaryota; kingdom Metazoa; phylum Arthropoda; class Insecta; order Coleoptera; family Chrysomelidae; genus Galerucella; species Galerucella calmariensis. The sequence goes on along the minus strand of CAJUYG010003850.1, from coordinate 3,503 downwards.
ACAAAAACAATCAATACCTAAATTTGAATTGGGATGGAAATTGAACCAAGTTTAGAAAGGAAGTGCAAATTTTCTCAATCTAAATGACTCAGTAAAATTATTTTTAAGGAAGTGATCTTCACGCAAATAACACCTTTTATTTTAAATAAGTAAGGTTCATTGTTTCAAACCATTTATGAATTTGTTTAATATCTGTATCTGGAAACTTCAAACTTCTTAAATGTATAATTTTTTAGTTATCCAATTGACGTACTCCTTTAAACAATTTGGCATCTTGAAGCACACACCAATTTTACAAAGCAAGCACACAAATACAGTGTTCAAAATATTGAAGCACTTTTTTTCACGAGTACTAGGTACCTACAATTACATCCTAAATTACATTGATATATATCTAGTACATACATATTATTTTGGTTTGGGTCACATATTGTTGGTAATCCTTCGTTCTTGTCTGCAAAAAAAACGATAAAATTACAAATAATGTTATCATTATTTTACGAAAACCCAACCTCAAACGTTTATCTATGATAAGTGATGATAAATGCTGTGATAATAGTAGGTACCAATGACAAAGAAAATTAATTTATTTGCAGATAGAGCAATGAGTAGATTGAATAAAAATAAATTCAAAAATGAAAACAAGTTTTGTGTAGAGGGTTTGTTAGTTCAAGTAGTTCAGTTAGTTGCTGTAAAGCGCCATGCGCAGCTGGCTGCGCACAAACTTTGTTCCATTTATTTCCATATGATCTAAAACCTCTCTTATGTATTACTCTTTGGTTGTTGCTTAAATGGCACCAGGTAATTGGTGTTGATTACGCCACCAACCCATTAATTATACAAATCTTATAATTTTGATAACTCAATCGCTATGAATTAACTTAATTTTTCAACCGAGTTATAATAAAATCAGATACAAATAAAGACATATGGATAGTATCATTTGACATGAATTAGGGTGCGAGCATCTGTCGTATACCTATATTATGTTGGAGATACGCATTTTATATTTATGTGGGATGTTAAAAAACGTATTTCATTAGTAGGAATGCGTGGAAAAAAGACATTTAGCCAAAGACAGGATTAAATAATTCCAGTTACAGTGATTTGCTGGTTCATTTTCACAATAAGGGTTATTGTGGAAGGAACAAAATCTATTATTCAATCCATACGCATTTATAAACATGCAAACAATTCACAGCTCAATGAAAAATATAATTCAATTTACACAGGGTGTACAAAAATATTCGTTATAAATTATATTATTTAATCTGTGGTCGAAAATAGTGTTACAGTTGTTAAAGGATATATATAGAAAATTCACGAGAATAAACACATAATTTCGGTTTCCATTCTTCAATCAATATCGAATGTTTCACTGATTGACTTCTCTTCACAAGAAACAGAAAATTTACAATAAATAAATAAACAACCAGAACAATAGAACAATTCCGATGCCTATGTCCATTATTAATTTGACAATTTGAAATAATGTAGTATTTAATTTTAATAGTTAAATTTTGTTTTTCATAAATATCACGTGTTTTTGTCTAGTATACGTTGATATTTTTTCAATATAGTACCCAGTAATACAATGAAATCATTATAGTACTCATTCCAATAAAGGTTATCACGAAATCCATAATAATGTCATTGCGATACGTCACAATATACCTAATAGTTATTTACCTACGACCCCCCCTGTAATCAGTCAATAACACAGTCGGCATCAATGCAATGATGTCTATTACGCATTGTAAAAAAAACGCACTACTAAGTAAATCGCACGGCTTCCATGGCAACATCTTAGCAACTGTCATTAGACATCGCCATTTTATTCAAAATTTACTATTTGAAAACATTCTATATGGCCACGTTTAACTATGAAAAGCCCAAAGGGCTAAGTATATGTCTTGTATGCAAGATTCGTTCGTTCCGCAAAAATCTCAAAAAATATAATGTGTTCAACATGGAAAATGTATGTAAATTCCTGTTTGAAGCCACCGATTATATTTATTTAATGATGAAGGTTATAATGATAATGGGAATTGCTGGAGCGTGCTGTTCTAATAAACTCTGCAATAAAAATAGACAATATTGAATTAAGTCATGACGTTATAATTTTTACTACTCCTGATTCCAGAAATGCAACGACACGGAAATGTACAGTGACTAAAAGTGAAGATAAAAGGTTAGTTATTTCGAAATAGCTCCAAATTACATTGTTAAAAGAGCCCACATGAAAACTGAACATTGAAAACTTTGGGGAATATACTGAACACTTTCTTAGAAGAACATCGTCCACTTTATTAGCGATGTAGTGGAGGAAGTTGCAATTAAAATTCTATACAATATAACGAATCCAAAAGTCTGCAGTACTGTAAGAGTTAACAGAAAATTTGGTTAGAGTCAGAGTCAGAACATTCCATATAAATAGAGAAAAAAATCAATATCTTTTTTATAATTGTTACTTACGTCCTCCAAAACTGTGTCAAAATGCGTTGTTTAGAATATAGGGAGGAGAAAAAAATACTTATTTAACCAAGCCACTCTACTGCAGTTGTAAAGTAATAACAAAACAAAAACTGTTAAAAATTCATAAAATCTATTTGAAAAATAAAACTGAATTTCCATTTTCGAAGTTTTCAAATATTTGTAACCGGAATTTTATCGAAAAGTTTCTTACTGATTTCTCTTGCATTATAGAATTTAACTAAACTTTTACGCGTTCTCCAAAAAAGTGACACCGAATGATGTATCGTTTTCCATTAAATTGGAAATGTCATTGGAGGCAAGATTACTTTCTGCCTCGAGGGTATTCCTTATATATTATTTCTCTTATAATTCCAAAGCCTTAACCTTATTCAGCAACGTATCAACTAGTAAAGGCGCAAGGAGGAAAACATTTTATATTAGCGACAGTCGTAATGTAATCCATTGGCAAAAATACAGTGTAAACTGAATTTTATAAACATTTTACGTAACACCTTTCCAAGTTGCGGTTTTTTTACCATTTTCTTTATCGAAACATCTGGTTTTATGAAAATTGTGGCGAACATATTTCTAAATTTTATTATGTTCTCTACATTTGATATCTGTGTTATGTTAGGACCTTTTCCTGTCATAAAAAAATCTTTTTTCTGGAACAATTCCCAAACTTCAAGCAATTTCTCACCAACAAAGAAACCCTCATTATTTTTTATTTCGTGCATAAATACATACTAAAAATAGCTTCTTCGGCCCCAAACCGACCTAATTCCCTAAACTCTTTGCAAAATTTACCTTTATACTAAAAACTCAATTTTTTTGAAACTTCAAATCCAGACAAAAACCTAAAAAAATGTCCTTAACCAAGAAAATATTATCCTGGCCTACATACCTTGTAAAACACGTTTGAAATATAAGATGTAACAAAAAGATTGGTCCAAAATTATACCACGATTGAATCTAAATTTTCCATGTACAAAAGCGCACACAACAAATTAGGTGTAATTTTTTATGGC
>CAJUYG010003849.1:0-19109 GCA_910591675.1 Galerucella calmariensis | reverse complement strand
GCCCACTTTCTATCGGCTGTTCTATTCTATCACCGTCAAGAATAGGGCTCCAGAGTGGTAAGGTACTTCGCCTACCTTAATTTGTCCAGAGTGGCACTGACAAACGGAATAGGGTATGCATCTCTCTCGCTAACTTCGTTTAATTTTTTGTAATTAACGCAAAATCGGTAGGTTCCATCTGATTTTCTCACAAGAACTATAGGGGAAGCCCAGGGTGAGGTTGAAGGTTCAACTATATCATTCTCCAGCATCTGATCTAAGTCAGAGTTCACTTGACGTTGAAGGGCAGGTGAGATAGGATAATGGCGTTGTTTGATTGGTTGAGCCTTTGTATGGATTTCGTGTTCGACGAGGTGAGTACACCCTAACCGGTTTCCCATGGCTTTGAACGTAGACTCTATCAAGTCATCAAGCTGCGCCTTTTGATCTACCGTCAGGTGTTCTACGGATTGGATCGCCGCTACCTGTGTACAAGATAGGTCACTAGCCGACCTGAATCACCATTGTCCGGAATAGAGATCAGGTACAATACCCATACTCTTCCAGAAATCAATCCCCAGTATGATAGTTTGCGGGAGGCTAGGTACTACCATAAACTCCAACACTCTCACCCTATCTTGCAATTGGACGGGTACAGTTACGGATCCAATTATCTCGCACTTCCCTCCGTTTGCGACCACGCATTCTCTAGAAGAGAAGGAAGTGTTGAGAGAGCAAACCGATTTAAGTAGGTTCCATCCTAAGCTACCAACCACAGTTACCGAACACCCACTATGCAAAAGTGCTAGGAAATTTTGTCCTAAAATATTAATGGAAAGATATGGTCTGGTGTCCTGTTTAGCATGACTAATAACAAAATCCAAAAGAAATGGTAAGGACGGAGGACACGAATTGGATGAGGTCGGATTCTCAACAGCAAGTCTCAACCGACCTATTGAGGACTTCATGTTTTTTGTACATAATGGGCAGTTTTTCACCATAACTTCCTCGTAACCGCATTTGAAACAAACTTTGTTTTTAGGTTCGGGACAGGCGCGGAATTTATGATCATCCTTCCCGCAATTCCAGCATTTTGGTCGCTGCTCCTGGGAGGAGCTTTGTCGATCTTGAGTAGATGTACTTGCTCGAGTCGGAGAGGTATTACGATTTCTTCTTTGTTGCGTGGTTGAGTGAACTGCAGAAACGTTAGTGATTTGAGTGGGTCGATGATATGCCATTTCTGGTTCCAACAACGTTGTGTAGGAGGTTGGAGGTGGCACAAACTTTTTCACTCTCTCTTCCGTCTCTTCGATGGTTTTACCTAAACGTAGCAACTCTCGAACCGAACTGATAGGTTGGATGGACAATTGAGTTTGTATATAAGGAAGGAGATTTCTCCTTATTATATTCACTCTCCCCTCTTCCGAAGGAGGCTGATCTAAACGCCTAAACAGAATTTCCATAGCCGTAATGAAAGTAAGTACTTTCTCCTGGGATCCTTGAGTACGTCGGCGGATTTCATCACAGAGGCAATACTCATAGTCATAGGGTCGAAATGCTTCCCTCAACTGAGAGACCAAATCATCCCATGAGGCGAAAGAACTGGTCCTGATAACAACGCATCCTGCACGAAGAGTTCTGGGGCAGAACGGAGAAGCTGTTGTTTGCTAATCCCGCGGGACATTCATATCTCTTCCGTCCGTTGTATTTCACATTCCATTTGTGAATATGAGGGTAATTATCGTACTCTGGTCCAGTCGATCTGTTAGTCGGAATCGGTGAGATGTGAAGGTCATCTAACGGGTGAGAAATTCCACAGAATGGGTCCGGAGTGTGGTACGCGAATCGACTGGATTCTTCAACTGTGGCTAATCCAGACATCTCAGATGCAAACCGAACTCTAGAAGTGTTTCTAGAATATTCATCTTCCTGCGAAGGGACTGGGTCTTTATACATGTTGGGGTGACATCGATGACTGACTTGAGCTGAAACGGTTATTGGAGAACCTGCGTCAAGTCCTCGATGGCACGAGTCTCCATCTTCGATATCTATAAGATCTCCCACAATAGGTCAACTCCTCGAAATTCTCGGGACTGGAGGATTTGGTTCGTCCAAGAGGGATCTATTTGTTTCTCTCTCGGGGAGAGGAAAAGAGTAATTTTGCCGGGATCTTCTGCCATCTGCCAAATTTACGGAGCTGGCTCTGTGGACCCAATCTTCGTTCCCTTGAATACGATGAGCTTGAGTATGTGTTCTTATATTCACAGGGGAAGCTACGCCGGCCCAATGGTCAACTGGAGGAACTATGTCTGCTCTATCCTCTGAAGGGAGGAACCTCCTTGGTCGATTTTCCCTTTCATTTGGTGTACGCTCTTCATATGCCAAATTAAGGTTCCCATATAGTTCACGACACTGGGATGCCAGTATGGATATTTTTGCTTCTTCTTCTTTGCTCGATCCAATACTTCTCTCTAACTGTCTCGACAGATGTTCCAAACGCGAGTAAATCCGACGAAAGTCATTATTAGCATTTTCGGGGTCCAATAATTCAATTTCTTGCGTCATCTCATCAACTTTCCTCCTACATATATCCAATTCTTCCTCAGATGCTACCCGTTGTTCTATTTCAGGTCTAAACCCCATTCATCTTTCTCTGCGCAACGCTTGTCGCAAAGCAGCTCGTTTTTCTTCGACCGTGGGATAGACCGGTAGACCTCTAATATGTAACTCATAAGCCAATTCATCACTTTTCAAGCGATTAACCTCCATGGCCAATACCAAAAATGAAAAATTATTCTAAAATATATACACAAACTAAAATAGGTCCTCAAAAGTTGAAGATCAAGTAACCTCTCCCCTTGCAAAAGTAAGGAAAACCCTAGCGAAAATGAAAAAAAAAATAATCCAAGATTCTATTTTTCTTCTTTAGGCTAATTATAGGTTAAGTTGTATATAAGTTACGTAGTTATAAGTCTTGTATATACCCCAGAATTTCTTTTGTTTTTATTTTTAGAATTTTTCTTCTTATTTCCGGTTTTAGAATTTCCCCTTTTTATTTCCGACTTTTAGAATTAGTCTGATTTAACAACCTAATGTGTTTTATAAAGTGAAAAATGTAAAACCAAAAATTTTACCTAATAAAAATCATGTACAGTCTCCGTTCGCTGTATCTTTTCCCATGTATGAAATTATTCACATACTACTTTTTGTAGTACGTCTCTCTCCTACTCACAGAATCTTAACCCCCGAAATGAAACCGTTTGTTCCATTACAACATAATATAACAAACAGAGATAGCCATATGATGAATGTCGGCGATAGGTTTAACGCGAATTTGTACGCATTTGTACGTTGACATACCGAAGACTTTGTTTACATTCTTATTTTACATTTTCATTCGTTTTTTTTCCCTTGCATATAAATTTATTTCAAAAACAGTTGTTATAACGACTAACTTATACCTGAGTGTTCGAATATTTGTGGTAAGTAAAGATTATTCATCCACTTTTTATTTATTTACTTTGCAATGAAAACTAACCTTAAATTGACATTTCATAATGATTCTGGATAGAGTTCCATCAAACTGAATTATATGAAACATATTTTGCTTCCACCAATGTAGAAAATATTGACCTAATTTTCTGAAAGACCAGAATTATTTATGAATGATTTTTATTTTTAGAATATGCCTGGAAAAACGTTAAATTCGCAAGCACAGGAGCTGGTTCTAAATGTGTTGGAGTATTTTGAGTTGGAAAAAAGAAATGGAGGACCTTTGGAACCACTTTCATGTGTTCAAGAGGTAACATAAATATTTAAGTGCATGCTTGTTTAGCAATATACTTATCATCAATCAATTTTTTTCATGTTAGAGGGTAGCTGCTGCCTTGAAAATATCTCGGCGTACAGTATATGCTATAAAAAAAAGGAAAAAAAACAATCAAATGCTTTCAAGCCCAGGCAGAAGCAGAACTCGTTCTAAATCCAAAACAACTGATCTACCTGAGGGAGCTAAGATGGCAGTACGGGACACATTATATGATATGTACCAACAGAGTAAGTATTTATTTATTATTTGATTAAAATCTTTTGTTAAAATGTAGCTGAAGGTATTTTGTAATGAGTATTCAATCAGGGTAGATTCAAGAAAAATTTAGGAAGGTATTTATTTAGATTTTAGTAGTTTTGTGACTACATTACAATTTAAGTCAACTATTAAATTTATCTTATTTTTGAACAGTCAAGGTTTAAACATTGATGGAATGAACAATCATAATATCATTAAAAACATGGTATTTGTTCTAATTGAATCTCTACTATAATTTTTGTATTTGTTTTAGAGAAGCATGTTACTTTGACTACCTTAAATTGTGAATTAAGGGAAAGAGAAATTCTATCTATTGGCAAAACATCTCTCAGCATTTTGTTAAAAACATTGGGATTCAAATATAACAAAGATGACAATCGAAGAGCTTTAATGGAGCGGACCAGTATTGCAGCCTTGAGAGCCAATTTTCTACGTGAATATATGGAAAACCTTTCAAGTACTCACCCAAGAGAGCTTGTATTTTTGGATGAAACATGGATCTATTCGAAAGGAAATAAAACATATTCTTGGCAAGACAACAGCACTAAAAGTGTTCGTAAACCAGATGGTTATGATGGTAAACGTTTTATAATTGTTCATGCTGGTTCTACCAAAGGATTTGTCTCTGAAGCCAGTTTATTATTTTGCTCAAAATCTAAAGTAGCTGATTACCATGGAGAAATGAACAATGAAATCTTTATTAAATGGATAAGTACTCAATTAATTCCCAACTTAGAAGAGCCATCTCTTATTGTTATGGATAACGCTCCATACCATAGTGTTCTTTTAGAAAAGCAACCTTCTACCAATTCGACAAAAAATGAGATTGTTACATGGTTGACAACAAACAACATTAAGTTTGATACAAAACTTACAAAACCTGAATTGCTACAAATTGCAAAAATGAATAGAAAAGGAAACGTGTATAAAATTGATGAGTTACTACGAGAACATGGTCATGAAGTGCTGAGACTACCGCCATATCATTGTGAATTCAACGCTATTGAATTAATTTGGGCAAATTGCAAGTCATATTACAATAAATATATTGGAAAAGATGGTTATTCAGATAGTTCTGTTATAAATATGTGGAAAGAGGCACTGGAACAATGCGATCAACAAATGTGGGAAAAATGTGTTAGGCATACTCATGAAATTATAGGAAAGTGGTATGCCCGAGAGCAAAATATAGTTGATATTGGCATTCAACAAATTACCATTGACATAAATACTGGTGATAGCTCCGATTCTGAATATGAGGACGATTAAATAAAATTTATTGTATATATTTATGAGTCTTAAATATACATATTTAAAATATTTATTATTTATTTTCACAACCCAAAAGATTTTTATTTTTCATTGTTGAACCGTATGGGTGGGACGGCCCAATAATAATGGTTGCCAGCCACAACCCTAAAGGGGCAATTTTGATTTGCAAAGTTTTTACTGAGGTAGTTGTTATTACTAACTCTTATGCAAGGAAATTTGCGGAATAACCTCATAAAACTCTGGAATACTAACAGTTTTTTCAAACTAAAAGTTTAGGTAACATATTGCTAAATGGCTGTAAAATATTTACAAATATCTACTACACCACCTTCAATAATAAATAACGTACACCGTCATTTTAGCCACATCCTAATTGAACCATCAATCTACGACCTGCGTGCCATTTAATGTATTGATGTATTGCGTTTGTATATGAATGATGACGCATGGGAAAAGATTCACCGAACCAACTGTACCTACCTAACCACTTGAATAATTTTTCCTTAGTAACTATCTTAATAACAAATCAAATAACCTAAGTAAATGAGCTACGTATGCCTGACTACAGAAATATGGAAAACCGTGTGCTAGAGAGAGAGTGCAGCGAGACAATGTGTAAGAGAGAGAGACTTCGTTTTTAAAATGCGCATGCGTGAAGTTATATGGTATATTATTTGAAAAAAAATTTGGAGGGCTCGAACCTGCATCGCCGACGACGCGGACTTCGAGTTTACCCACTCGGCTACCAGATAACTTTGTTATCTAATACTAAAATGAGGTAGTGTTGATAGCGATGATAATAATTGTTAATTTGATAATTAAAAATTGTAAGACGAAAATTTCGCTAATCTTGTAATAAAAAAATCAGTTAACCGCGGTTAACTGATAGCGTCTTTATATATTACTGAATACATCTGAGTTAAAAGTAACGTATACCGGGTGACTTGAAAGTAAATATAATATTAAAAAAAAACAATAATAAATATTTATTTATTTAAATCATTGATAACTTCAACTTTATCAGAGCATTGTGTAACATATCGCTTGGTGTAATGGAATAAAATGCATATAAAATTTGTGAAGGACTTAAATTTTCGGAGAAGGTATTTTCACAGAAATTCAAATTTTCTAACACAGATATACGTTGTATAATCAAATTATTTAATTCTAAAATTTGCGATACTTCTTCTTCATCCATGTAATACTCAACACCATGTTTCTTGACTAAAATTACCTTACTGTCATCGTAATTTAATGGGGTGATGGTACAGTAATCTCCACATGGTAATGAATCAGGTTTGAACCCGTCTCCGGTATGAAAGAAATTCATCTGTTGTGTCATAATTGAGGTGAAGGTATTCCATTCATGAGTACTGAAAGATATTTTGCTGAACTTGAGATGTTTGGATAAGATAACAGCAGGTGTGAATGATCTTGCAGGACTTATTCCACATTTTACTTCATACCCCGAAATTGGATACTGTGTTGAAAGCAGGTAAATGTTTTCAGACTTGACAGCAGTCTCATAGTTTTCCAATATTCTATCTAACTCTGAACTGTAGTTACTCGAATCAGATTCGTTCACGATGTCGACACTACCACTATCGTGGGAACTCATGTTGCTAACGGAGTTTGATATCCAAAGCTCACTTCAATTTATAGCTCCTGCTCTTTCAAGGTTTTTATAGAAACTACGCGACGAACCGAAAAATAGATCTATACAATATCAATATTTTCTATCCAACTGTTGTGTTTGCTATCCAAACCAAGCCACTTGACGTACATTTTGTTACCCTTTATTCTGAGCAGCTTTTCAACTAAGTAAATTTCTGAATTCGATGTTTTCTGTAGTTCTTCATCATAGAAGCAGCCGCTGATTGGTGTACCTTGCATGTCTTCAAGTAAATACGTAGCAGGATTGGTAATTTTAACTTTGGTGATTTTGAATAGTTCTGTAGTCCAATTGGGTATATATCCTTTTTCAAAGACATGTTTTGCCTTGGATATGCGCACAATGTCGCCAACTTTAAATTTTCGTGGACCGGCTATCTTTAAATGACTATAGGTGTTATTCAAAATAGATTTTTCGTTGGATTTGTTGACTTGAGAAGGTTTATATTTTGATGTGGAATGTTTTGTATTGTTATAGTTTTGAGTAATTTCAGGCAGAATATCAATCCATTTGTAGGTGCCATTTAAACTGAAATACTTGTAGAGTTTCGATTTTAGCGTTCTTATAACACGCTCTGCCATATAAGCTTTCATTGTACTAAATACGCTATATGATTTATGTTGTGTTTTCTCATTAAATTTTGAAATTTGCTGTTGTAAAATTCCTTTCCCTGATCAGATTGCAGATTTTTTGGTATTCGTCCAGTGTGAACGAGAATGTCCGAGAATGCCCGAGTAATGATTCCTATTTTGTGATGCAAAATTCCTCATCTCCGCAAGATCCATTTGCCAAAGATCGTCAAGGCCCTTAATAATAGTGCGTCTCCTAGGGAATTTTTTCCGTATCGGTTTGTGGAGCTCGTTTACAAGCTGAATTTTTTCTTTAGAATACATATTATGACGTACTACCAGCTAGCTTCAGCTCCAGACTGTTAATGCGGTTAACGGTATCCGTATTCATAACCTTAATATTGTTTTCAATGCCCGAAACGTTAGTTTTCATATCAGAGACGGATCTGATATTTTCTGTAATTTCTTTTTGTAACTCACGTATGCTCTCAACACACATATTAATGGTAGCAGTGAATTCTTTTCGAATAAATATATAAATATTTTGGCTGCAACAATTGAATCGTCAACGTATTTCTTCGTAGCCATATCCCTAGCTGCTACAGGGGGATTTCGCGAAATAAATGTATCAATTTCGTTAGTTTTATTTTGTTAGTTAGTGATGTGCGCCTGTAATATGGGAATTTTCGTCTTATGAAGCTCATTTCTTATTTCATTCAATCCTAACGTGTCTAAATGAACTTCAGTTGTTGTCAAAAGATTTTTATAGTTCTGTAAATCTTGATCATTGTAACTGGGGTCTCGGTAAAATAGAAGCTCATACAAGCCTGGTGTTCCAATTACATATCTTCCTCCTTTGTTTTTCTCAGGTTGTATGTTTATATTACCGGTTTTTCCATCAAACGCAATTCGACGTTTGCTTGATGACCAGCCGATTTCATCGTTGTATATCGGACCATAATTTTTATCAATTTTATCATCTTTTTGGAAGTAATCTTCAATGAACTGATGACTGATGGCAGGATATTGGTCCAAACTGTCTGCGAAAGCTTCCTGGGAAATTTCGGGGCGCATCTCTTCTGGAGATTCAGAACGTGTAATATTGCCGGATTCATCGGTTTCGGCCACCGGTTCCGTTTCGAAAAAAGGTGTAAACACATCATCAGGTTCTTCCTTCTTAATTTCCTCTTTTGGATTAAATTTGTAATCGGTTTTTGTAATGTCTTTGAGGATTGCACAATTTCTTCAAGTGGTTTAGATATCGGCTTGAGTAGTTGATTAATAGACTCATCTTGTTCTGATTTACCTAATTTCAACGCCAAGTATTTTTTGCGAATCGATCTGGCAAGTTCAGACACTTTTTTCTTCCGCAATGCAGCAGTAACCTTATCGTCAGACATATTGGTGCAGACTAAAGACATGCGCTACAATTTTATATATTTATCGAATCCTTTGCGGTACCTGCCATCGTTGAAGGTGAAATCCTTCACAATGACCAGAGTGCCATAACGGTCAGACCAGCACGTCGAACACACATTTTTAAATGTGTCAAATGTCATTTCTGGAGATACGTGTTCGTCGAATATATGTTTCAAGTTCACCTCATCTTGCTTGAATAACACAATTTCATTACAATTATCGCGTATAAGCTGTTTCGGTGTTTTTGAGTATGTTTGACAAAGATATGCAGCATCGATATCTTTATGTCTGCACATGGAATAGTATTCACGAATTTTCTGTTGACCATCACATGCAACGTCATCGAATAAAAAGACAGAATTAGGCCGAGCTTTATCTGGACTTATTATTTCCTCGTTGTCTTTAAATGGAAAATAGCCAACGCCCTTGACTTGTGCTATAATTTCTTGCAGCAATTGGTACTTTGGATTGAATAGGAGCGCCAGCTACGGAACTATTACTACAACATATCTACCATGGAAAAACATTGAGTAGTTTCACTGCCGAAGAACTGAAGCACTTTCCCATTGAACATCTAATAGAGTGTGTAAGACCTTCGGAATTGCTGGAAATGTGGCATAAACTCCCCAATGAATATCGAGCAAATTTTGAACTACAAATACGACTGCCTTGTTTCGTTCATTACAACCGACCTGATTGGACGACGCATTGTGACGGCCCTCCGAGTTCTCAAGCCACTTGTTTTCTTTGTAAACGCGCAATAAATAATTAAACATTTAGTGTGTTATTTTAATTCATACATCTCCCTAAATTCATTAGTCATCATGTCGCAGCTGCTGAGAGTAAACAGCACCAATCACGTGTTCGAGCTGGAGCCTTCGATTCAAAAAGACCTGCTTATACCATTTACGAATTCGTCGTACAAGTAGATCACGGATATTCCATTGACGAAATTCCTCATAATTTGCTCTACTTACCCGTTATACCACAACGTGAAATAACCAACATCACTGTCATAGCCTTAGATTAGGACGGTCAGCCTGTAAACTTTCGTGGAGAACTAAGTACGTTGGTGTTGGAGCTTAGAGAGCGATGGGGCTAATAATCAATCATAAAAGACAATCTGCAGCACTTTCAACTTCATTAGCTAAGCAGTCGCCAAAGATGAAACAGCTCACGTTCGCAAACAAACTGGTCCTGCAATCGCTGGGTTTTAAATTTAAAAATGACAACCATGTATGGAAAACGTCTACGCCAAAACGACATGCCTCCAATATTTGATATCTATCGTAAGCCGATGTTTGATGAGTCAATTCGAAAGGCCGAATATGGAACCTATGCTCCATTCATAAAATCATTCAATTGCAGTGACATTGTGGAGTTTAGCATTAATCAGGTTGATTTGTTCTTTGCAATGAGCGAAACATTGTTGTGCATGAGAGGTTCGCTTGAAACACACGGAGCTGGTGACGTAAAATCAGCAAATAATGTTGGAGCCTTTCTATTCGATTCATGTACGTTCAGTGAAAGTGCCAGGGAAATGGAAACAGTTCGAGATCCTGGAATAGTAAGCACCGTACGTGCCATGACCTGTTATAACCAAGAAGATTCCAATCATAAGGCTATAGCCGGCTGGAATTACCCGAAAGATCCTATTCTGAATGTTAGCGACAAGTCCTTCAATCTTCAAATACCTCTCAAACATATTTTCTGAATTTTCAACGATTATTCCATGATTACATGTGGGCGTCAAACAACAATACGACTGGTTCGGGCACGAAATGATAATGATTGCTTATATATTACTGAAAAAATGTCTCTGGAACGCTCTCCACTACAACAGCTAAAATTAACATTACAAGCGTTGAGCTAAAAGTTAAACATATCTTTCCTAATGACGACATGAAATTTAATCTCATGAAATCCATTCAAAACGATCAACCTATAGTTATTCCATTCAGGAAGTGGGAGTTACACGAATTACCCTCAATTACTAAAGGAGCAAGACGTGAAGTTTGGGCTGTCAAGACATCCACTTCAGTTGAAAGACCTCGTTTTGTAATTGTTTTCTTTCAAACCGACAAACGTAACTTGAGTACAGCTGACCCGACTTTATTTGACAATGCCGACGTACAAAGTATAAGACTGTCACTTAATGGTGATTATTGGCCCAATGAAAGAATGCAATTGGATTTCGCTAAAACTGACTACAATAAAGCATATTTTAACTATACTGAATTCTATCCCAACTACGCAAACTCCACACAGAAGCGCCCCCTGCTGGATTATACTTCTTTCAAGAAACGAGCATTGTTTGTTATCGATTGTTTAAAACAGGAAGAATGTATGAAGGCGTCCACAGTCGATGTAAAACTTGACATTGAAGCAAACATAGGCTTTTCCGAAAATACCAAAGTCTATTTCATCATAATTCACGATTGCGTGATGGAATACATCCCCCTCATCGAAATTGTTAAAAGCTTGAACTAGATGTTAATAGGAGTTAGTGTTCGAGCAGACGTCAACATGAGAGTAGCTTTTGTAGACATTCAAGGTTTTGGCTTTACGTTGCCAAAGAGCTCACCATAGAAATTGGCTTCAAAAGTTCACATTACATATTTTTACCACCGCAACCGTTTTCTACATTAAGTAACGAGGACAAAAAGACCACATCATACTTGGAAAGAAATGTGCACGGCATTCGATACTCTTCAAGAGATGTAGAATATTCTAAAGTAAATGAAATATTAGAAAGCAAGTTATTGTATGCCGCAGACTACATTTACGTTCGAGGACAACAAAAAGCCGAGTTTATGTTTATGCACCCTCGCTTTTTTTGAATAGGTTCTGGAAATTTAATATAAGATGAGCCGTTTCCAATTTCAAATTTATTGATATTCACTTCTAAAGAAATGATTTTACTTAATGCAAAACCAGAGTCCTTCTCTTGAAATTCTGATAATTTAAAATTAATTTTATCTTCGACGTTCTCGAAAAACCATCGCTCTATATCGGTCGATACATCGATGATAGAATTTTTAGTAATAAAATAATGGAAACTAGAATGTGATAGAATGTTCAAAAAAAATATTTTATTTGCGACAATTTTTGTAATTTGGTGATTTCCTGTAAATGTGGTCCGTACGGTTTGCGAATATTCTAATACATTTTCACTAGCTCCTGTACATGTGGTCCGTATGGTTTGGAAATATTCTTATCAATTTCCTGCGTATAGGCTGTTATCAAAAAAATTTCATATTTTTATTAATAGGTAAAAGCTTATTATCTTAAGATTGGCGTTCGGGAACTTTCATAAAAATAATTTTTTTAATCGTTTACAGAGTTTATTTAAAATATACATAATTGATAAAAAGAAATTATTTTTGTTAATAAAATTTTGAGATGATTTAAAAGGTCTCCATTTGGACATGGAATATCGAACACGATCCAATTAAAGGGTCCGGCTGCAACAAGTTTTTTGGTAAACTCATTATATTTGTAGTATGTGGTGTTTTTGAAAAAGTACATGTGTCCGTCAATGTACTGGAATGCTCCTGTAATATCTGTGGGTAGTCCAGGGAAAATATCTTTTATTTGTCCTCTATTCTGGACAGTTTTCAAGTTCTTGTCATATTCAATATAATTACTGTTATTATAAAATACATATATTTTCCCATGATTGCTTTGAAACATTGTGTTCATTTGGGAATTTTTAGGTATAATTATATTATTTTCCTCAAGTATTTGAAGAGCGGGAAAATCTGCTACATAGTATTTACGGTCATTGGCTGCTATTAAATTATCTGAAGAACTTTGAAAAATCTGAATTACAGAGCCCACTTCTTCAGGTAAATAATCATCGAGTATTTCTGGTTGCGAGGGAATAAGTTTCGAGTTCAAATCAATTTTCCATAGGGAATTTTCATTAATAATATATAAATGGTAATTTTCAAATTCACCAGCCATGGCAATGAACATATACTCCGGTGTTATGTCGCATAAATTTTTATCCGGTTCATTTGGTTGATGTCTATGATCAAGTGTCTTTGTAGTTGGTGGTGGTGGTGGCAGCGCTGAACAAGATGTGGGTTTGAAAGGATTATTCACATATGTATTGATTGGCCCATAAAGAGCTTCTAAGGCCATTTTATCATCCTCATCCAATTTAGGAGCAATGTTGAATTGATACCATATATACATTATTGCTGTCTCAATATCACTGTGAGCAATTCCTAGGATATGCCCAATTTCATGAATTAATACCATAAGTAGACTAGTCTGATCTTCTGAACTTGATCCATCCAAACTTAAATCCCTTTCATCAGCATCAATATGAAGCTCTATACAACTGTTGCCTTTTGGGAAATGAGCATGTGCCAACACCTTTCCGGGACCATAAAATGTACTGGAGCACTCACCTCTACCTTGGCAATCTGCTCGAAAATAGTGCCTTCCCCGTACAACTGTAATTGTTATATCGGGAGCATAAGGCCGGGTTTTGTGTATTAATTCAAATTTAAACTTTGAACTGTTACTCCACACTTCAAAAGCCTTTTTGGTTACTTTAAGATATTCTGGAGTTGCCTGAGGGAAATACCATTTCAAATCAAATTTTTACCATTTTGATTTAACTCTAAAAGAATGATCATCGTCGGAAGCTGCTTCACTTACAGCACATCTTGGTCTATTTAGAAGTTGAATTGTATTTTCATCTAATTCTCCCGTTGCAGGGATATTATATATCTTTCTTGAAAACTCAACAAATAATCATCAAGTTTAGTCAAATAATTTTCATTTGCGTACCCGAACCGTAAATACTTCATAGCATACTGTTGGTCGACAACGCATAGTGCTGGCATAGTACTGCAGCTAATATAATGATTAACATGAACTTCACTCTTCTGCTATCCTCAAAAAACTAATTCCCAATCACATTAATAACGGTATATATAATTTTTTAAAAACCCAAAGAGTTACTTTTAATCGACCTGGTATATCAACGCTCCCGCTGTTATCATCGCAACGAATCTGTAGAGCCACCACAACTCATCGATTCTTTTCGATTACGACAATAATGTCGATCTGGTAAAAACTCGAGAAATGTGGATTTCGGGACCACAATCACACGGTATGAAATTTTCGACAACAGAATCGGGTAAGCTCGTTGTTCTCGACAGTTGGTACGGATCATTCTAAAAAGATTAGGCTTTTTTCTTCTTTTTCTGTAATTTTAGGTTAGATTGTTGTTTTCTTGTCTTTGTTGATATTTTGAGAAGTATTAATAAACTAGTATTGTTGTTGAGATGTTCCCTGTTAATATAATTCTGTTGAGAAATCGTAGAAGAGAACGTCTTAGACAATTTAATGTAGAACGAATACGTTTTAGAAATAATTATGATCCATTCGATTTAGATGATGTAGAATTTAGAGCAAGATTTCGATTAAATAAACCTGTGTGCCGTGAGCTAATTAACGAATTGGTAAATATGATGAGATTCAATGTTAGGAACAATAATTCAACACCGGATTCAAGAGTTATAACTGCATTGTCATTCTTTGCTACAGGAAGCTATCAAAGATTAATTGGCAGTAGTCATTATAATTGTATGAGTCAGCAGTCTGTCTCAAATTGTATTAGGGAAGTTTCCACATTGCTTACAAATATAGCAGAAAGATATATACAGTGTCCAGTAACAGAGGATGAGAAAATTAATGTTAAAAGAGGGTTCTATGACAAATTCAACTTTCCGGGCATTATAGGTGCAATTGATTGTACCCACATCAAAATTTTGAGTCCAATTGAAGAAGAGCATAACTATGTTAATCGAAAAGGATATCACTCTATAAATGTCCAAACAGTAAGTTTGATAATGCTACAGGTGGAGCGAAATACCTCATGCAGTTTGATATTTATCTTATTTTAGAAGAATAGTAAATTGAAATTATTTGTTCTTTCTACTAAAAAATTTACTGTATGAGGTACATATGCAATCCTGCAACATATGTATAATTAACTATTATACTTTATAAAATCTATTCTTCTTGCAGATATGTGACTCTAATTTAAATTTTATTAATTAATGCACTAAATAGAGGAGCTACCCAAGCTTCTTATATATGGAATACATCAATGATACATCGTGAATTACAGAGGTGTTTTAATGATGGTGATCGAGGATCTTGGTTAATAGGAGATTCTGGATATCATATTCAGCCTTGGTTGTTGACTCCTATACCAAATGCAGATCCTGCAACTCCAGAGGGTAGGTATACAACAGCACATTGTTCTTCTAGGAACACAATTGAAAGATGTTTTGGGCTACTGAAGCAAAGATTCAGATGTTTAACTGGAAAACGTACATTACGGTATAGCCCAGAAGAAGTAGCAAATATGGTAACTGCCTGTGCAGTATTACATAATATATGTGTGGAAAATAATATTGATGAAAACTTTGGAAACCTTCCTGCTGAAGATGCTGCTCCCATTCTACCCCCTTTGCCTAGACCCAATATACAAGATCGACGTAATCCAATATTAATTCAAGGTGAAGCCACTCAGCGACAAGTAATCAGAAGATATTTTTGTTAGTTATAAATACAGATTTTGTTTATCTTCTTGCATTTTTATTCATTAAAATAATAATTTAGTTTATAATTTGTTTACTTTCAAGCTATAAATACATTGTTTTCTTAATGTAAACATTGTAATAATACAAAAAATAACACATTATATTACATATTACAGTAAAATGTCATCATTAACATTATTTTGGAACAAATACTCTCTGAATAGTTCAGAGAGTGACTTAAATTCATTTGCCATGCTCTCTAAACTATCAGCTATGCGGCTAACATTATTTGATATATTATTTAATGCGCCCATTGTTTCTTCTTGATATTGGGCAAGAATTGTATCTTGATCTACAGCCCTTGGGTTTTTTTTCATGGGCCGATTTTGTTTTCCCTCACTATCTGCAGATGACTTGTGTTTCGAACTTACACCTTGAATGTCTTTATCAACAAAAGGGACGTCAATTGTCTCAAGGAAATATTGATGATCAAGTTCAACACTTGAAGTTGAGGGTTGATGTATATTTTCAATACTTGATGTCAAGGTTTCATGAGAGAGGCCAACTTCTTTTATTTTGGGATTGCCCACACATTTCCAGCCAACTATGGCCATTAATTTTTCCTCCTGATCAGTTAACTTGATATCTATGGGTGGCCCACCTCCAGTTTGCTGCTGCGAAATTCTGATTAATGAAATTTTGTGTTTAACTTTATATTTCCAGTCGGCCAATGCGACTTTCCATTTCTCTACGGATTTTACCCCTAGACCTAGGCTATTCAGTTGGTCTGCGACCTCTTTCCACAACTCTTTACTTTTTTTATTGGCGTTTTGGCAGTTAAATTTGCCCGTTATAAGTTCTGGGTGATCTTTTAAATGATTTAATAGTATATCCCAATGTTTTGTATGAACTCTCATTCTTTTCTGCTGTTGTGACTCCATCTTAATAGGTAGCTGAACAGTTTATCGAACTTTACTTAATAGGTCAGAGGCCTCTTGAAGATTCATGAGAAATTTGTTACTTGTCAGAAAATGTAAACACAATCAAATAAAGTATGGTAATAATGAATTATTCCTAACTATTTCTGAAGTAGTGGATGGTATCAGAGCAATATTCGTGAGAACTACTTATATTGATAAAATTAAATGGTTAACGTTAAAAACTATACAACTAACAATAATAGTCATAGTAGTCTTCAGGACTCGATGATACTTCTCGACAGTATTGACTTGCGGAAGAAAATTAAAAAAGTATGTTACCCCAACTCCGTATTTGTCTAGTAGGGAGATTACGTGACTACTCTTGCATTGTTTTCCGTTGTCCATGATGACTTTATCAGGTATACCAAACATGAGAAGGACGTGATCCTCCAAAATTTTCGCGATCTTGAGGCCCGTAGCGGTCCGAAGGGGAAAGAATAGAACGAACTTACTAAATAAGTCACTCACCGACAGTATATACGAGTATCCCGAGGAAGTCCTAGGAAGGGGACCTACCAAGTCTGTACATAGTACTTGAAATGGTCGGGTGGTAGTTGGGGCGATGCTGAGCATCTGACCTCGAGGAGCTTGTTGTTCTGGCTTTGTTCGTAGACAGGTAGTGCATCGTCTGATACAACGAGCTACGTGAGATCTCATTTTCGGCCAGTAATAGTAAATATTGAGTCGCCCTAATGTCTTAAAAACACCTAAATGGTCGCAGGCTGGAGGTTCATGATGTGCTTTAATGAGAGTACTTCTGTCTTCCTTAGGAACGACTTTTAACCAGTGTGCGTCGGTTAGAGCCAGATAAGGATAAGCTGGTTTCGCTAGTTTGAAGAGTTTGTCGTTTTCTAATCTCCAATCTGGATCTTTGGTGACTTTCTGCAATTGGCGCTTATACCAAGGATCTTTAATTGGCATAGCTATTGTATAGTCTGTACTGCATCCACGCTGGTAACAAACCGCGACAAAGCGTCGGGTACGACATGTTCAACACCCTCACGGTGTACAATATCAAAGTCGTACTGTTGTAGTCGTACTGCCCATCTAGCCACGCGACCGGCCTGATCCCTAAAGTTATACAGCCACTTGAGGATGTAGTGATCCATTATTACTTGGAAGTGGGTACCTTCGATATAGGGCCTAAATTTTTCCACCGCATGTAGAACCGCCAAGCATTCTTTTCCGGTCGTACTAAATTTGTGCTCAGCCCTGGTTAGCGACCGACACAGGTAAGCAACAACTCGCTCACCATCATCATGCATTTGCGACAGAGTGGCACCAATGCCGTGATCACTAGCATCAGCCTGGATAGTGAATGGCAGATCAAAATTTGGGCAAGTAAGGATTGGAGCAGTAATTAGGTTTTCCTCGATTTTCCTCAACGCGGCTGCGCAAGATTCATCCCACACAAATTTAGCGTTTTTGCACAACAAGGCCGTTAACAGGGCTGTTGAAGTAGAAAAATTTGGGACAAATCGCCGATACCACGAAGCTAGACCTATTAGTCGGCGAACCTCAGATACCGATTTGGGATCGGGAATGTTAAGGATAGCTTTCACCTTACCAGGGTCCATGAGTAAACCAGAAGAATTCACAAGGTAACCGAGATATTTGAGTTCCGGTTTGCAGAAGTGACACTTGTCACGATTTGAGGTTAACCCAGCTTCTTTGAATTTGCCTAACACAGTCGCCAACACCTTTAGATGTTTTTCAAATGTTGGGGTATTTTGCTTTAGAATCAGGGCAATCACGGAACTTGTTTGTTTCCTTTCCACAATTCCAACATTTCGTTTGGGTCAAGGATACTTGTGCTGCAGCCAAAGGGTCGAGCTTACTTCTGTACTACTTGTCTCTTTTAGTATTGACCTTATAGATAGATGAAATATTGGGGGAATTGAGAGGCTCTACGATATTCCAGTTCTGGTTCCAATAAAGTCCGGTAAGAAGTTGGAGGGGGGACAAATTTCTCCACCCTCTCTTCGGTATCCTCAATGGCTCAGCACAAACGCACCAGTTCTTGTACTGTATTCACCCGATGAAGAGGTTTGTATGTACGGAAGTAGGTTTATGCGAATAATATTCACCCTATCCTCTTCTGACGGAGGTTGATCCAATCTTCTGAATAAATTCTCTAGAGCAGTAATAAAAATGAGAACTCTTTCTTGAGAACCTTGGGTCCGTCGACGTATCTCATCCCAGAGGCTGTACTAGTACGGTCGAAATGCTTCCCTTAATTTTGAAACCAAGTCCTCCCGTACACGTTCTGTACCAGTAGAGAGCATCCTGGATAAATAGCTCTGGAGCCGATCGAAGAAGTTGTTGTGTACTAATTCCTCGGGACATCCGTAACTCTTCAACCCGTTCCAAGAAATCGTTCACGCTAGTACGTCAATTAAATTTTATGTTTCACCTGTGAATATCAGGGTAGAAGTGATCTCTTGTTTCCTGAGGTCTGCGAGTCGAAATCGGAGAGATGTGAAGGTCATCAATTTGATCAGGAAGTCGGTCCAATGCTGGTAAATTTTGATACGTCAGCCTACTGGATTCACCATAAATTGC
>CAJUYG010003848.1:0-19118 GCA_910591675.1 Galerucella calmariensis | reverse complement strand
TTTAGCAAAAGAGCACCAGATATCAAAATAAATTGATTGCTTCAAATCCGGTTTGGAAGAAAAGAGGAAGGAGGCACTAAAATAATTGTCCAATAGGATATTAACCAACCCAGTAAATGGAAACGTGTAAGCAAGATGAGATTTGGAATTGATATTGGGGAAGTAAAGATAATCAATCATTCCAATCGCTCCTCCACTGTTAGAAATTTGACCAAATATGTAGCCAACTCAGAAGTAGCTGCTTTTCTGTGATTTTCCTTGGATCACGTCTCGTTACTCAGAACATTATCAAGTATTTCCGAAGCTCTCATGATATTATAACTGATTATCGGATTTGGGACCCAATGAGCAAATATAGGAAAACTGTCAGTGACAGAGTCACGCAAAGCTGATGGGGTTGACTGGCAAAGCCATGTGCAGCTTTCACTTAGAAGAGCAAGCGTTAGTGAGGTTTTTTGTACTGGAAGATGAGTAGCCACCGGCCAGTATAATTACAAGAAAGGCTCAGTCTAAAGGCTAATCTTCTTTTCAAAAAGAGTGGGGTTGAAGATTTGCATTTGGATTTAAAGGACCACGATAGATCAGAATGGATCGTGGTTGAATTTTATCTAATATAATCATTCGTTTGTTCGTTTGGGTTGTGCTCAAAGGCCCAGGCAGTTGAACTGAATCGTTATTATGTCTTGTGAGTTCTCACAGCAGCAGAGTATGTGAGTGAGTATTTCATCTCTTAGTTCACATGTCTTGCACTTAGGTTTACTGAACTCCCCATTTTGTGTAGATGTTCCCTGAGAGTACAATGTCCAATGACAGGTCCAATATTTATGCTTGTGAGACCCACCAAAGTTTTACAAAAGTCAGATCTCTTCTGAGTGGCACTGATACCGCAAAAGGGTTCTGGTCCCCAATAGGTTGTTTCATCTCTTCTTTCTGATAGTTCAATCGTTATTATTCAATTTCTTTTCTTCACCAGTACGGTGACAATATTTTGCTTGCCTACTTCATTGCGTGAAGATATTTTTCAATAACCCTTCCCAAAAGCAAGAGTTGTTGATGAGTTTGTGGTAGGACGCATCTTTTATATAACAAAAAACTCTTCATCAATTTATCAAATATAACACTTGAGCATTGTAGGTATCGAAAAAATAAAGAATTAATATGTATATTCCCATTAAAAATATCGTATAGAATGCCTTTGACGTGTCTCTTTTTTGTGAATTTTGGATATTCCCAAATATTGCCAAAAGCAAATAGCCGAAACAATAATATTATGATAGTGATGCTGTACGTCAGGTTGTCTGATTCTGTATAGTAATAGATGTTGAATATGTTGTTACAGAATAATCTCTGTTATTGGAGACATGCACCTGTATCGAAATTATGGAGATCTGTGGAGTGAAGGGTTATACAATCATCTTAATGAAAATAACTTATGACAAACTTGGGAATTAAGTTATCTCAATGTAATAAATATTACTTGTTATTGTAATATATTTACAAGGTGCGACATTAGTGCGAGGAAGTACAATTACTCACTTGTCGTGGCAGATGTGGAAAAAGTATATTGGGATAAAAGTTGAGCCATATATAGAACCACATTTAGAAGATGTTTTTAAACATAAAGGGCTATCCCACTACCTCGTATGGGAATATACAGGTTGTTCCATCTAGATAACTTGAATTCATCCTGCCAATATGGGTGGCGGGAAAATATGACAAGTGAGTAATCAGACTTCCTCGCACTAATAACGCACCCTATATATAATTATGGAAATTCCTTGATAAGTATTCTAAAATGATCACATGTTATATGTGAATCGAATACACAAACAATTTTTTTCAATATGATAATAATAGTATACTCTATACTAGTGTACTACTATACTCTATACTTGTATACTACTATACTCTTTGACGTCAATATATAGATCATCTCGAATTGTCGTTTCAAATGGTCTCCAAAACTCCATACCAATAAGTTATGTTTATAAAACTCACTGGCCACTTAGCAAATGGTTATAATAAAAAACCTCGCTGGAATAAATCGCTGCTTTGCTTAGCTAAACACAAAACAAGTCACATAGCCACTGAAGCGTATACCTAATGTTTAAATATCTTCTGTAAGTTCCTTGTGGCATTACTTATTCTTTTTTCTTATTCTTTCGGGAATCAAACCACAATAATGTTTTTTATTTTTTATTTCGACGTTTCGGTAGCGTTCCAGCTACCGTTGTCAAGATTAACTAGTAAAAAATTGATAAAAAAATGTTTGGTCCCTATCTGACACAACGAAAAAATATGACAACTAGACAATCAATAATATTTTGAAGTTTAAGACTACAAAACTTTGTTGTCAAATTTTATTAAGGTCCATTCATAGTAGATCACACCTCTGGTAAAATGTGAAATAAAATATTTTATTTCATGACATTCTAACGATATGATAGTCTACTAGGAATGGAATCCAGTGAAGTGCACGTTCCAGGAACGGTTTTTATTGGGATAGGGCTTTTTTTAGCTTATTTTTGGAAATGTTGTTAATAAAACGCGTTTGTTGTTACTTTTTTGTGTATGATCATTTTTGTTTTCAAAACATGTATAATTCAGTTTGGTGATGTTGTGTATTGAAGTGTGTATCGATTAACAACTATTCCAATGATAAATCATAAGAAAACCTGGATAAAAACTTATGATG
Source organism: Galerucella calmariensis (assembly GCA_910591675.1). Classification (NCBI taxonomy): domain Eukaryota; kingdom Metazoa; phylum Arthropoda; class Insecta; order Coleoptera; family Chrysomelidae; genus Galerucella; species Galerucella calmariensis. The sequence goes on along the minus strand of CAJUYG010003848.1, from coordinate 16,423 downwards.
CTATCCTGATAACGCAGGTAATTGATTATTGGAAATTTCTCTTTCTAACATTATTAACCAAATTCGACTACATTCGGCTGAAATACTAGCTACACATTTATCTGCATTTAGTTGTATCAAAGCACTTTCTTTGATTTTTCGTCTTTTATTATTGGGTTCTTTCAATATTATTTTTGTCGAATCCCATTGAGTTGTATGCCCCTCTTCCCAAGCATGTTTACAAATACCTGACTTAAAGAACTCCCTATCTTTGATGTATTTTTTATGTTCACTTATTCGGACTTTCAATGGTCTAGATGTTTCACCTAAATAGAATTTGTCGCATTCACAAGATATCTGATATATGCAATTTTTTGAAGATTGTTCTTCATTTTTTGGTTTCGTTTTTGTTAAGATAGATCTCAAAGTATTGTTAGATTTAAAGCTGGTTCGAATGTTAAATTGATTACCAATTTTCTTAATTCTTTCTGACAAACCCCTAACATACGGTATTGTCAAGTTTTCAAAAATTATGTTAGCTGAATTATTGATATTATTGTTATTCTTATGGGGTATTAACAATGAGCCTTTCTCTATATTCTTGATTTCTTTATTTACAAATTCTGCCGGGTAATTATTGGCATTTAAAACATTTTTCAGTAGAGTTTTCTCCTTTGTGAAATGATTATCATTAGAACAAATGATTCTGGCCCTATCGGATAGATTTTACTACCCCTTTTTTCAACGCTTATAGCATGATTCGATTCAAAATTCAAATACCTATTAGCGTGTGTTTTCTTATGATCTATCATTGGAATAGTTGTTAATCGATACACACTTCAATACACAAAATCACCAAACTGAGTTATACATGTTTTGAAAACAAAAATGATCATACACAAAAAAGTAACAACAAACGCGTTTTATTAAAAGCATTTCCAAAAATAAGCTAAAAAAAAGCGCTATCCCAATAAAAACCGTTCCTGGAACGTGCACTTCACTGGATTCCATTTCTAGTAGACTATCATATCGTTAGAATGTCATAAAATAAAATATTTTATTTCACATTTTACCAGAGGTGTGATCTACTATGAATCGACCTTAATAAAATTTGACAACAAAGTTTTGTAGTCTTAAACTTCAAAATATTATTGATTGTCTAGTTGTCATATTTTTTCGTTGTGTGAGATAGGGACCAAACATTTTTTCATCAATTTTATTACTAGTTAATCTTGACAACGGTAGCTGGAACGCTACCGAAACGTCGAAATAAAAAATAAAAAGCATTATTGTGGTTTGATTCCCAAAATAATAAGAAAAAAGAATACCTAATGTTATTTCAACGACATATAAATGAAAAATACTGTATATAAGACACTTCAGTTCTTTTTTCTTCGAGCAATGCTGGCAAGTTGCCAGCTCTCCAAATCTTCTTAATACATATAAAGCTGTTGTGATTTTATTAACTAGTGAATTCATATTCATTTACTTAATTACAGTTTCCTGTAACAATTGTCATATACTTTTCAAGGCGTTGTGATAGGATAATACTATTATTTGACATGTATTTATATAATATTATGTTTCTTCTTCCAATATATTCAAACTGGCGTTCTGGGAACGTCACGAATCAACTTTCAAGTGTGGAACACTATAATGGTAAGCCTAACAATTTCATAGAAATTGGATAGATAAGAATTTTACTTTATGTAGATCCATACTAAATAATGGAATAATAGTTATTTATGATATGAGTGTTAAAAGTGAGGTTTTATTTTGTGAGTGAAAACGTTTGTGAAATGAGCGGAGCGAATTGAACAATTTCACGAACAAAATAAAATCACTTTTAACACAAATACCATACAATGTTTTTTGTACAACTTCCCTATTTTGATAATGAAACGAGCGAATTTGCAATGACAATAAATTCAAAATGCATTTTAGTATTCAAATAATCAAAAGATTGTTGTGAATGGCAGACGTTGCCAACGTTATGATTACTAACAAATGAGAAAAGACGCTGTCATTTGAATGGAGTGCTAAAAATATTTTTAACACTAGTGTTAAAAGTATTTTTAACACGCTGCTATGTAAACAATCGTTTTTAACATTGTTTGCTATCATTAAAAGTGTCACTTTTAATGACAGTTGTACAAAAAATAATTTAATTTGTGAAAATCTACATTATATTGGAAGCTTGAAGTTGTGACGCGTTTTGCTAACGCAGTAGCTTCCTCAACTACTGTGTTAGCGAGACGCGTCACAACTTTAAGTTTTATATAATGTAAATTTTGAAAAATTTAATTGTTTCATCTCATCAATTTCATAGAAAACTTTGACAGCCTCGCTTTTTAATGTCCTAACATTGAATTGAGAAAGACTATTGATACTTCTCCTTCAATCCCAAGCGAATCGCAATGTAATTTTGGTTTCTCCTATCTGAATAACAGAATTCCCCAAACCTTTGTTGCCAATTACGGCTTTCTCATTCAGATGTGCAGTCGCATTCTCTGTATTATCTTCCAATTCAATTCGAGTAACCACAGTGCCTCAATAATTATTATACTGACCAAATCTCATAGTTTCCAACCCGAAAATTAAATCAATTCTCATTTAACTTATCCCCAGCGCCGGCTTCAGTTTTTAACGTGATATCAATATGCATAAATGGATAAAAAGTGATTTATTCAAACTTTGACATACCGGGTGGTGACTCGACCTTAGGACCATAGGATTTCAACATAGGAAATCAGAAAATTCGAAATATTTGCTTCCCACCAAAAGAGAACCTAATGAAATTTTGTTTGGACGTAAAGTACATTATTTCTGACAATATTACCATGAAATAATCAATGGTTAATAGCAAATAAGTTTAAAAATTAAGAAAATAAATTTAAAAAAACAACCTGTATTAGAGTACTTGAACTTGACAGTTGCAGTCGGAGTCGGTTATAGCGCAGAGATAGGAGCGGTCGGTTTCTACGCGGATGGACCGAGTTCGAAACTTGCATACTATCTCTCTTTTTTTATTCTTAATAAAATTTTGTTTTTTATAGTTTTTTAAATAAAATAATTTTATAAGTTGTTAAAATTTTAAAACGATAAAATAAATTAAGCATGTTATCAGAGAAAACAGGTTTAATGAAATTAACTAAAAAACGAAGAGTAAAAGAATAATAACTAATTGTAAGAAAATTATGCGTCTATAGTAAATGTTCAAACAAATCACCATAATTCGCTAAACAAAAACCAAGTCTATCATAAAAATTCCGCCGCACATTTGCTAATTGTTTATTCGAAATTTTCGCACATTTTTCAATTATTTTTCGCTTGAGAGAATCAATATTGGGGTGACTTGTTTTGTAAATTTTAGGTTTCAGATGTCCCCATAAAAAAGTCATTTGGTGCCAAATCAGGTGATCGAGCTGGCCAATGGATTGGTCCACTATGTCCTATCCAACAATTACCAGTTTAGTACAACTTTAAAAATAAGTTTTCATCACTAATCGAATAAACTGAAACCATTATGTACAAAATTTCACAAAATATTTTGACAGCTAACGATTTCAATAAAATTGTTGCAATGCCAAGAAATAAAGAAAAATCAAATTGGCCACGAAATAAAAAAAATCACATTGATAATCTAGCTGTCAACATTACAATAATATTGTACTGAATTTATTTCATCGTTTTAAAAGTTTAACAATTTATAAAATTATTTTATTTAAAAAACTATAAAAAACAAAATTTTATTGAGAATTAAAAAAAAAGAGATATTATGCTTGTTTCGAACCCAGGCCATCCGCGTACAAAATATTTATTTTGAGAGCTAACGATTTCAATAAAATTGTTGCAATGCCAAGAAATAAAGAAAAATCAAATTGGCCACGAAATAAAAAAAATCACATTGATAATCTAGCTATCAACATAACAATAATATTGTACTAAATTTATTTCATCGTTTTAAAATTTTAACAACTTATAAAATTACTTTATTTAAAAAACTATAAAAAACAAAATTTTATTAAGAATTAAAAAAAGAGATATTATGCTAGCTTCGAACCCAGGCCATCCGCGCCATCCACTCCTATCTCTGCGCTATAACCGACTCCGACGGCAATTGTTAAATTCAAGTACTTACTTTAATGACAGGTTGTTTTTTTAAATTTATTTTATTAATTTTTAATTTTATTTGCTATTAAACAGTGATTATTTTATGTCAGAAATAATGTACTTTACGCCCACAAAAAATTTCATTAGGTTCTCTTTTGCTGGGAAGCAAATATTTAGGATTTTCTTATTTCCCATGTTAAAATCCTATGGTCCTGAGGTCGAGTCACCACGCGGTATAGTAACTCATTGACAGCGCGTTGTATTGAATATCTAAACTCGGCTCAATGATAGCTAATGTTTGGATTGAAACAAATTATTGTCTTTATGATCCATCAATTACATGAGTCTAAACATCGGTTACCATCAAGCCGAGCTTAGGTGTTTGATACAACGCGCCCTTGAAAGTTCAAGCTCCTTTCCTCCTCCGTGTTGTATTTTGAGAAAGGTAACTAGGTATGAAGTATGCAAAAGGCAATTCGAAAGTGGTAATCACGATACCTACATCAATCCACAGGTTAGTAGAGATGAAAATCAAAAACAATTTTTGGAAAGTAGAGAACAAAGAAGATTATAATATCGTCGAGTGATAAACGAGAGGATGGAAATAAAAAGCTCATCATTCAAGTTCAGTATCAAAATTAAAAGAAAATTGAAGTTTTGGTGTACTCCAAGTCAATCAGTAAAAGCTTATGGAAGGTATAGTTTCCACGAAATCAATTGGAACAATACATCCACTTATAAATACTTGAGTACATCACTCTATGGAACAACCCAAAGAAGAGTATCAAAGGACTCCTTATCAGTGCTTTCAGTATCCGACAATCGATTCTTCCAATTTTCAGGTACTTCAAATGATAATTATTTTATAAGATCTTCAGCCTGTGGGAAATTCCCACTGACTAGGTACGTATATAATCTATTATTGGGTTACTGGAATTATCAAAATTACTTTATATGGAATTTATAACATGGGGATCCAAACGGGACATTGTCGCCTGAATGGGCAACTGAAAATGCTTGGAATAGTGGATGAAGAAAAATGTGGCATGGGCAAAAGGAGCCTCTATCCACATACTTGGGAATCGCACAGCAATTCAGAATCCTAGAGCACAGTACCTAGGAGATTACTGGATATAAGTAAGACATTTACCTAATTCTAATACTGCAGGTATCCCCAAATTTCTCCGGGAAATAGGACTGAGGGAGCTACTAGTCTCTGAAACTTTCCTGAGGAACTTAAATGAAGTAAGGGGGTACAATAGATTTTCCAGGGCTCAGTGAATGTCATCTCAATATACATATCATAGTGTCCTTGATTGTAAGGGGATTAAAGAAGCTGTTATCCTATATTCGTGAACTTCCACCCATATTTGGAGAAAATTGATGAATCATGTTTTATTCATATTTTATTGTGTACTCATTGTAAAGATAAACTGCTCCAGAAAAGTTCACAAATATTGGATATATATGTTGAAAATTATCAACTGTTCTATTTACCAAGGCTTCGTCTGTGATATATTTAATATTCAATTGCTCATCTATTTCATTCGATTTCACGTTCTTCGGTCAACTGTGATCTGAAACTTGAAAGTTTACTTCGAATAATGCCTAGACATTAGTAGGGCTTAGTAGGGCTATTGGTATGATTGAGGTGGATCGTCTTCACCGAGAAGTTGCCAACGTTTTCCAAGTACAAGTCAGTCCAAGTCTAGTTTTTCCATAGATATCGAGCAGCTGGAAACATCAAAGGAAAAGTTAGGAGTAGACGACTAAGAGTTTCGAACCTCGTACAAGATCGTTATCTGTTTATGTTTATATGGTGTTTCGTATTAAAATAACTCTTATTACATGAGTTAAACTTATGTTAACTATGAGCAGAGCTCACAGATGAGTTGGAATATGAACTATGGACTTCTCCTTTAGTGTCCAGGTGGACAAGTTTTGAATATCAATGGAGTATTCCGAATTTCAATCCGCCATCGAAATAGTATAGGTAGCTTATTTCGAATTATAGTGGAAAGGAATTATCATGAATTCACTTAAATGAATGAATTCGAACGACAACAACAACGGAATAGCCCTTATATTAGTTGAAACGTAAATTATTGAGAAACTAAAAAAATAATTGTGGTTAAGATTTATTAATTTCGTTAGATGATAAATGTTGAAAAATATAACATAATACTGATAAATTGAAATATATCTCAATATAACTTATTGGGGAATTTTTTTGAAGAGATGGGTTACCTGTTACAGGCTTAGGTATACTTAGGTATGCGTCATAATTTCATTATTACAAAATCAAACTCAAAAGTATGAATACAACCCGATGCTAGTTTGATAACTACCACTTCCATAGGAGCGGAGAGCTGTGAGTACCTGAAATTATTATATTTTGATATGTATGAGAATACTTTCAACAAACCATGTCTCATATTCTTGGCTCTAAAATTGCCATGTAGATTTGAAAAATATGAAACGTCGCGTCACTCTAGTCCAACTAATAACTGCTTTACCATGCTAATTACTAGTATAGCAACTAAAAATGTCCGAAAAGGTGATTAAACTGGAAGGGGGGATGTTATAACTACACAAAGTATCTGACAAAATTATTCTAACATTGAATGAATTGAAATTACGAGAGAAATAAGCGTTCCGACAGCCAAGTAATATTCGAATTAGATTGGTTAAATTTTTTCGGATTTGAATTTCATTTCATTCATGATTGGATTGATAAAAATCAAACAAGATATAGGAAATTCCACTAGTGAAATATTTCAAAACTAGCTCCCCAGAACTCTATGATCAGTGTAGAAAGTTCATCCGTTCAGAGAAGTACCTACAGCTGCTGTTTGGGAAGGCATTCGTTTCGATGGTAGTACAGAATTGTGCTCAGGTATGAATGCGCAGATTTGGGTACAACAAATTATTAACAATGTTACACGTCTCTTTCATGCTGCTATTGAACCATCCCTTCTCTTTTCGGACAAGAACGTTGTTTTTGATGTTTCAAACTTCGAACATTTTGCGCGAAAGAACAAACAAACGCATGCATAAAAAAAGGATTCAATTTATAACATATTTAAATATTTGGTGACCAAAGATATTTTTTTTGTTGAAACACGATATCCGATTTCCTGAAATTTCTCGAAGCAGTTTATATAATATAATCGAGTTATATTTGCGGAGAATCCAGAATAGAATGGAAATCCTTATTCATATTACCAATTTTATACTCTCTACTGATATTATGTAAATCTTTCTAATGCACATGTCTGTTCGTTTGGTAGAAAATATTCTGGAAAACTGAAGAGATTTCCTGAAAAAACATCTCGTTTGCTTACTTAGTCGAGAGAAAAACATGGCTCAGTGAAAACATACCCTGCTAGTAGAAAACTTCAATATTTGTTAGAAAAAATACAACATAATAGGGGGAAAGTGAATCTATTAAAAAAACATTCCAACGAAAAATCTCAAAAAGAGGTTCATAAATATTTTTCTCGGGTATATAAACGTTATTTTGTCTATGCGTTTTTCATACATTAATATAAAAAAGGAAATAAAGAGAATTGGACTTTAAATTACATTAAAACCACCTAATTTCCTGATGTATGTGAATGATAAGGATTCTCTAAGATGTTGCCACAATGGAATGGGTAGAAATGTATCTTTAGTGGCATATCAAAATTTATTTTTATCTTCTCCATTTTAGTTGCCATCGATATTGAATTGTAAACATCTTCGTTGAAAGTTGTTTAATTTCTCATAATGTAAGCTTGTTTTCTCAATAAAATGGGTACATAGTATTTATACAGTATGACTTCTTGGTTGGAAACCTCGAGTGAAAATTGTCTCTCGTCATATTGTGAATTCAGCTCTGCTTTTCTTGCGAACAACCATAGTTTACCAGGAGATAGTGAAACAAAATATTGGTCCATATAAACCAGTATGGCAGTTTTTCAGGGCTCTCATTACGCAATAACAAAAAGAAAAATGATGCTCATAGCGCTAGTACAGGCGGCCCAGTCGCGTGAGTGTTAGTAGAACTCTTTGGATTAATCACGAGTGTCAAACGATTTGTTCCTCAAAAATTCTAGTATTTTCTGATAGTCTATAAGAAGAGGAGCGGCGGTAGTGTCATGCCATACTTCTCTGGTGTGACTAACAGCCGGCTAAACCTACGCGAATGCGTTAATTAGAGAAAACGTTCAACCATTCGTACCAGGCTGATTTTTGCACAGTTGATTATCGTCGTGCAGCCATTTACGAAAATTACCACGCCCCACATTTTGGACGATTCCAAATGGCCGCCATACCGCCGAAAATCTAAAACCTAGCATAAAATCTCAATAAGGTATAAAAGTCGTATACAAATGAGTGAATAAATCTTCTTCTACTCTTCTTATCATTTTTAGAAAATCCTCATCTACGTTTTCCATTGTGAACAATAAAAAGTTGTAAAATTATAGGTTATATAACAGTCAATTGTAAGTTATGTCACATTAGAAGAAAGTTTATTCAATGAACTTCAGTTAAAACACCATAGTGGTTCAATTGCATAGTTAACTCATGAGTTAACCAAAATAATTATTGACTACGTTTCGTACAACACTTCAATAGCTGTGATCGTGGATTAACCATAGACATTAGGTTAACTATGCTTCATACAACTGGCCCTTAAACGTCTCGTTAAACAATAATAAAATTAAATATTCAAGCTATTTAGAAAAACTTGCAAAGACAAATACTCTTAAATTAAAAACGTCAATTTTTCTGACAACTAACCAGAGGCGGACTGAAAAATCTTCAATATTTAAATGTGAAATAATAATTTTGGTATTTATTCAATTCATCCGTCAAAATTAGTTTAAGCCCAAACAAAATTAATATGGCTATGTAGCCAATGTCAATGCCTTTCAGACGAGATATCACTTGCCATAAGGTCCTATTTAAAATTATTGGCCAGAGTGGCACTTTGACGTCATCTTTTACTATTACGTCACCTGTTATCATTCGTAGAGAAGTTTACAACACTTTATTTCCACCCTCCAAATTTTATTAATGTAAGTGTAGCCGTTCAAAAGATACGAGGGGGGGAGGGGACTTTTGAATAGTACTGTATAAATCTCTAGCACGTCTTGTATTTTTTTCACATTCTCCATAGATGATCAGCATATCGACATACTCGTCATAAGTGAAACGTAAAGGCATGTTAAGTTTCAAGTCACAAAACTCTTAACAACAATTATACAGTGAACGATTGTTCACTGACACTGACAGCTTTTGACAACTAGCATAGCTGTTACTATAATATGTTTTTTGTTTCTCAGCTCTCTTTGTTTTTCAAAAGAAAACTTTATAAAAATTAGTTTGTCGTTTTTAAGTACCGAACACCAAAAGAAAATAGGTATCGCCGAATTAGTATAAGAGAGACCTGTTGATTAGTGAAACAATATACAGGTTGTCTCATTAACATTTTTAAAAATGATAAAACGTGACATTGTAGCAAAGTAGCTGATTGCTTAAAATGTGTAATACTACATACGGTTTATATAACTGCCAAATTTCAATATTGTAGTTCAAATAGTTCTCGAGATAAAGACTGTCCGGAATCTCGTGGGACACCCCGTTTAAGCGGATTTGTTACATCTACTGAAAAATGCAGAGTTACGTGGACATTCAGATTGACATCCTTTTTATGAACATCCATTGTAGTAAATGGAATCAAATATTGTATTGATTGCTGTTTATACGTGGATTTGGATTATTCAATAAATATTGAGAGACATTTATTAAGGAGCCATGAAAATATTTACACATTGGATAATTTCATTACATTATTGAATAATACGGTATGGCAACATCTGTGGAGTTCAGTATATCCAGGATAATACGTCTGTTTACTCTCCTGATTTGTTCATTGTTCTGAGGTAGAAACGAATCTTATACAGGGTATCCAGCCTTCCATTGGCATTGTATTGATGGAATGTAAACGATAAGAGAGATGGAGTATATTTTATTTGTTCAAATATGCCTATTTATAAATTTAATCGTCAAGTCATTATCGCCAAAAGGTCTAATACAGCGAATTATCTAATAATAAGTTGACCGAGCGAACCATTGGGAAATTCGTATGAAAATTTTGTGATTTGTCAATAGGAAAATACAAAAATAGGAGTTGATGATGGTTTTCAAAAAATGACACATTGAATTGGAAATTAAAGTATGACACCTTCATCTGTCTTGCCAAAGCTTGTGTCCTGCCCCTGTGATAATATACCTACTATTACTGTTTCAAGAAATGAGCCGAATATGGATGGGATCCAGAAAAATAATCAATTTGTATTTTCTTCAACTTATTAAAAATTGGACCTGATATTAAAAATAGGCACCTTGTATATCAGGTGGATGGGAAGCTGTATTACATCTCCAGTAAGAGAATAGAAACACCTTCACAGATGAAGATGAAGTATTTACGCTGTTGTCTAGAAAACGGTTTAAAGTACAACCTTTACTGAAAATGATCGAAGACCGGCTGGTTCGTATATTTAAGTAGGCTGGGAAGACTAGTCACACAAACATGGAAAGCTGGAAACAAATATATGGGAAGACCTAGGGGAGCTTGGATCAACGGATTGGATGGAAAAAATTGGACAAAAAAGAATATATCTCAGGCGAACAAAGACCTTTACTCACCACGTTATGAAAATCTCATTTTGGCTGAGTATCCACTATCTGAAAACAAAATTGTTGTTGAAAAGCAATATAAACATAATATACAACAATAATGGTTGGAAAAGTGGGAGTGGCATTGTTCGAGATTTGAAGGAATTAAGCAGACACAGCCGCTGTAGTACGAGGGCGAGACGTGAAATAGAGGCGATAGGTGATGTTCATAATTCTAGCTACTACTAAATCGAAATAATCAAGGCAATTTATTCCCATTTTGCTTCAGCTAGCGCTTAAAAAGTAACGGTGAAAGATTGTCATGTACATTTTGAACATTATGGTGGGAAAAATTAATTTATTATTTTCTGTAACATTCGATGATGAAATGTTCACTTTTCCGCACTCTTTTCATTGCGGAAAGAGTCACTTTTCGCACTTCGCACTAGTGCAGAAAGTAAATTTGATTGATTTTGGGGACTATACTGACATTTGAATATTTAAAATATAGTATATTTGTATGATTGTAGTTCACCAAATTCAGAAACCAATCAAAATTCTGTGTCATTTTCCAAAAAAAAACGTATTTTTCAATAACTTTTCAATGGCCCTGTTACAGGCCTTATCAAATAATGTCACATAAAAATAATTCATTTGTTGATATGTATTTAATAAAAAACGTTTTTCCATGTTAACTTTTGGATTATTTTTCGTATGCTAGTAGACAAAATACTGTACCCAACACATGCGTAAAGTGACTTTTCCGCACGCTGCTGCAAATGGCCGAGCGAATTCTTATGAATTTCTCAATTTTCCAGTCATTTGGTGAACTAAAACCATACAAATATATATTTTGAATATTCCAATGTTAGTTTACTTCCCAAAAACTCAACAAACACTTTATCCAACTCTGCTATCAAATGTGACACTTTAATTCACTCCTTGACGTTAGGAAACGTCACATTTTTCATAACATTCATATTATATAAGTTATGAAAAGTAGTTATGTAGAAACTTTACCTAACTGTTCAAGTTTGGAAAATAGTTATTTTCCTAACAAGTGCGGAAAGTGATACTTTCCCGCACGCGACTGCAGTTGACCCGAACGACGCAAAGCGGAGTTCGGGCAAGCGGTCAAGGGCGGGAAAGACACTTTCACGCAATAGTTGGGGACATTATTTTTTCTACGACCGTATATACAAAAAAGTGTGGCAACCCATTTTTTAAAATTTATTTTATTTCATTATACATATACAAAACTTAAACCAAAAATTATTATTACTATAAATATTGATGAAACCACAATTTGTTGCATTCTGTAAATTACTTGAAATTGCCGGTCCAGTGGAGTTATTTGGTGTTAACTGGTAAGTAGATGACGTTGATGAGGATGGCATCGGTTGCAGGTCACATAAAGATGACGATCACGGTGTCGGCAACGGTTTTAAGTCATTTATGAATGAAATAATTTTATTTGATATATTCCTCTTATATCCAACCCGGGTGGTTTGATATTTGTTTTGTGACACTACTCTGAAGGATGTATGGGGTTATATCAAAATATCTTCATTATTTTATATTTTCAAAAAATTAGAAAAGCAACAAAAAGCTAGGAGAGATGTAGATTTTATTTGATGGACTATTTATTCATCTGTTGTATCTAACAATAGTTATAGCTAGGCAGTAGAAAACTATCTAATAAGGTCAAAATTTGCATAATTTCACTTTCCCGCACTAGTGCTGAAATGCGTGCGGAAAAGTGGGTTAAAACGCACGGTCGTGGAAAAATTATTTATCAAGTGAGTACAGTCAAATTAACAATCATTTCCATATTCAAACTGACAATAACCTCATTATTTTGATTCAGTAGTACCTATTTTAAGATTTATGAACATTGAAATCATCATTATTAGGGACACAGTTATTTAAAGTATGTCAATTTTCTGGGTGAATTCTTCATAGTAACAATACTTCTTACACCATTTGATTCCACCCCAATATTTCAATTGTAATTGAAGATTGTATCAAATAATATAGAAGCGCGGAATTAGATAAAACGTTGTACGTAAACACGTTGTGAAGAGAACGAAATTGTTTAACTCGCGTAATTTGCGTAACTCGCTAGCGCTCGCTGTTGAACACGCTTTTTGAACAATCTCGCTCTTTTCATAACTAGTTACGTAAATAACTATTTTCTCACTAGTGCGTGAAAAAAAACGTATGTTCCAATAACTGCGTAAATTGACTTTTCCTACAACCAGTATGTAAAACACGCTTTTCTACACAAATTTTTATACGCAAAGCAGGCCTTTTCTCAATTCTTTTGATAACTGTTGGAAAAGTAATGCGGAAAGTACACGCTATGGCATTTTTCCGCACCGAAATGTCGAACAAAGCTACTTTTTACCTGTACACTTTTTTTGACAATTCAACCTAATAGTGAATTTCTTATTGGTGTACAATTTTCAAATTTAAACCAAAAGTAAGTAAGCCATTTATTCAATTATTAATTTTGATTCATTAATTATGAAAATACTAACCTATTAAGCATTATTTTGGGAATCGTGAACCAAGATCAAAATAGACCGTAACCCATATCTTATCTATCTGTGAGGCACTGGATTCAGTGAGACAAACAATCTCCGGAGAAGCCAATGTGCCACCTGAAGTATATGGCACACATCCAATAGACCTATATCGTCTACTCGAAGGTACGGGGATAACTGGATATGGGTGGACTAAATGTGGGAAAAATATCAAAATAATAATAATATACTGATATTAGAAGATTGTTCAAATTTTACAACTAATTACACATTCAAATCATTTTCCTATTTATTTTCATATTGTGAGTTTTTTTCTGTACAAAATTTGAATAAAATAACTATATAAATTACTGTATTTCTTCCATCAATAAATGTGGTTGTGAGAAAATTATTGTGTACAACCCTTACGCAAATCACTTTTTCCACTCGCTAGACTTGCAGCACTCCTCATAGTTTCATTTTGGTATTTTTATTCTTGGCACGAATTTAAATTCAGTAATACTCAAACTTAACAAAATGAGATCTGTAAGCAGTAGGATTTAAACCCTTGCCTTCCTCCTTACTGTCTCAAATGTAACAGTAGAACTGATTAATATGCCGTTCCAAGATACTCGACTGTCTAGTGCCCTTATTTTTGTTTTCAAAGATATAGAGTGAGAGCTATCTCCAAACTTTCACATATCGTTTATATCACAAAATGTGGGGCTATATAAATACCTATGTAAAATTTGGCGATAAAACGAATTGACGGCGAAATCATCTACAATATATACATTTTCGAGGAGTTTTAAAAGACCAATTTCATTTAAGGCTGACTTCAAAATTCTCATAACAAGAAAAATAAAACCTCCCTGCTCAATTAATCGTAATGAATCAAATTTGGAACATTTCCATTCCCTCTTAACAATTTCAAAGTAAATCCTCTTTTCAAGGAGTTGAAATGATGGAGAAGGTTTAAAGACATTTTTTCCTTTTGAATAACGATTTGAAGTCTCACACGTTGACGAAAATGTCAATATCTTCCAAAATTAACTGGCTCTTTTTTTTCTTACATTGACTATCATACTTTATGGAAAAATAAGTGGGATTCTTACAAGCTCCAACGAAATTGAATGATAGTGGGTATTAATAAATGCTTATTCGACGAAACTAGAAGTGTTTTTTGCAACTTCTTCCAGAAAAGGAACATAATTATCGCCTTGATTGGATATATATTTTTTTATTCTCTCCATGTGTGCAATTATAATGAAGCTACGATAAACGATTGAAGCAGTGATGAGAGCCACAGAAAATTATTCAATTCCACTCGTATGTATTTATAATCAAGACTCAACAATAGCGACGACATTTGAAATATTGTGTCACAAGGGCGAAGAATGAGGTGTAGCACTCCGAGCAGCCGATAGCTATTTCTATGTTCCAACTGAAATTTCCATTGAGCCTAACTAAGTTTTTGTGGGAAGTCTCAGGAACTGGTAGCTCCTCTAGTTCTATTCCCTGGAGAAAGTCTAGTACACTTGGAGGCTTCTGTTCAGAAGAGTTCAGTTCCTCCTAGGTGTTACACCCTAGGGTTCTGGAGAAGCATGCATTACTCAAATATGTGAATGACAGCTTTCTATTTGCGATACCCTTATAGGTGACAGTGTACTCCCAGGACTCCTGTCAAATATTAAAACAAATATGCTTCTTATAAAAATCATAGGAAAGTGATTTATCTCAACCAATGAGATATAATTGTTTTTGCTAATGTTCAAAGTACTGATACAGTACATTATAGTAAAACAGAATGAAATTACTGAGGAAGTGTTATCCAAGGAGTTCAATTTTAGCAAGGCACAAATAATAATAAAGCATTCTCCTCCGAATCAATATTCACGGATTCGGATTTTTGTAGTCATACAGATTATTTGGAAAAAAATTTTTGAGTTAATCAACTGGAATCTCAACATCAAACTAAGTTTACTCCGATCTCAGAGGGCCGTGGAGGGTAAAATCTTGACACAGTGTCATGTATTCAAATATTTGGGTGAAGTAAAATTACTAAGTATTTTATTATTATGGGAAAACAATTATTATGATTGATTGAATCTAGAAGAAAGTATAGATTTATAATTTCCATAATAGAAATGCCGGATAAAATTACCCATGTTGACTCGAAAACTTGAGCGACTTTATCGAAGTTTAAACCGGACCATATAAGGAAGAAAATTATGTTTTTCAAAACATACTTCCCTGTATGACTAGGCGGTGTATTCACAATTTTATTGACTATTCCACACATGTAATTTTCAACCAATCAGGACGTGTATTTCTGGCAGATCACCATCGCAACGGATGAATTTAAGTGGAAATTTTTTCCTGGTGGGTACCCAACAGCGAATTATACTGGAAATTTCTTTTGACGTTTATAATGACAGAATGTAATTTCTGACAATCTAATTTTTATTTGTTCACATGATAATTTGGATTCATTTCAACTAGAAGCTTAGATGTTCTCCAAATTCTGTGGACCATTATGATTACTGTTTATATTGAAAACGCAATTATTATACAGGGTGGGGAACTATGAACGAACTATTCTCTGGCGTCTCCACGGCAAATATAATTAGAAAAAATAAGACGTGAAGTTAAGTAGATTGCTTAGGACTATAATTTAAAAATATTTTGGAATGTACAGGGTGCTCCAAAAAAGCGTGCCGTATCAAAGTTAGGTTCCTTCAAATGGAACACCCTGTATTTTATCACATTTTTGAATTTTACTATTGAAAATAATGTAAGTTCATTAACATTTCCCTATACCTATCAAGTTCAGTTTCCAGGATAAATCGATTTTACATAATTTGTAGACCCTCCGAAAAAATACAATAACTTCAAAATAGAAACGAATAACAACATTTGCTTCACACCAACTCACTAGAAGCTCTTAACACTTTGTTTCCAATATTTACTGGTTACTATCATATACAGGGTGTGTTTAATATGACAGTAAAACACTAACCATTTAATACATAACTTTCCTTCGGAGTATCATGTCATAGGTAACTAGATGTCAGCGATTAATTGAATATTAAGAAACAAATTTAAAATTTCCCGAGAACTATCAGAGTTAGATATAGGCA